>CM035409.1:50232171-50406035 GCA_020310875.1 Ceratopteris richardii
TTTGTCTTTTAAAACTCTAGCATGCTTCCAAATCATGGTATTTTCCTTTATTTCTTGTGTCCACATATCTTTAGATAAAAACGCATGCAATAACAACAAGATCCTCCACAAAAATAGGTGCTTCTCGCCAATAGTTCTCCCTTCCATTCTTCAATTCATTGAGGTCCATTCTTCAGCCTCACTTGAGATCCAAAATGTAGTAGTCCCTTTTTTTATTGGGTCAAAACTACCCTTATATTATACAAGGTGCACAAATTGTACTTGTAGAATGAGGCCTTCTAAATCTAAACTGTGGATTACCAAGATATGCACGAGCTACTAAGCATGAAGCAAAATCCATTGGTGGACACACGAGTGTCATAGCAACTAGCCCAGTCAAAGTCAGAAAAAGCATGTAAACCTGGCAGTAGATATCCCCCTTGGGATAAAACAATCCAAGTAGACGAGCTCCACTCAAATAGTGAAAGATGTTCTTAACCACCTACCAATGCTTGATACCTAGAAAATGCATAAATCTACTCATCTTTGAGATAGCAAACTGAATATGAGGCTGAGTTATGCATAAATAAATCAAGCATCCAACAACACATTGATAGAGAACAACATCAAATGCATCTAGATCATCATGTAGACAATCATAAAACTATTTCCATAGGAGTGGCAATAGGTTTGCAATCTTCAAGGCCAAAATGCTACAGTAATGTGTCAATATATTTTGGTTGATCTAGAGCTATACCACCATCAACTCGCATAAACTAAATGCCCAAATAATGATGTGAATGCCCCACATCTAACATCTCAAATGAGGCACTATTGCATATGTCACACAACCAAAGACACGTGATGAGCAACAGATGGATTGCAACCATGACAAGCCTCATATGGAGTGGTAGAGTGTAGTGCTTTGATGGGACACCTGTTAAGTACATATTTTGCACACATAAAAACCTCAAGCCAAAAACTATGTGGTAAAACCTTACTTTTGACCATGAGTGACATGTTCTTCCTTTCAACAACTCCATTCTCTCGAGGTGTATTTGACACTATACACTGATGTTCTATCCCACAGTTAGCCATAAATGAATTAGAATAAGAAGACGTATATTTCCCCCTTGATCAAAAGGGAAGGTGCCCATTCTACATGTTGATAGATTTTCTACCATAACTAGAAACTATTTGAAGCACATAAACACTTCGGAATTTGGTTTTAATGGATACACCCATGCATGCCTGGAAACATCATCAATGAAATTCACAAAGTAAAGGTAATTCCCAAAGGAAGGTGTCTACACATGACCACAGACATCATTGTAAACAAGTTGCAATTTCAAAGTAGCTCAAATTGAACCATCTTTGGGAAGGAGGAATGCTGCATTTTACCCAAAATACAGCCTTCATAAACATGTTTACAAGGTGCCTCAAGTTTTGGCAGAGAGGACTCAATTTTTTGCAAGCGTAGAAAACTAGCATAATTCAAATGACCGAAGCATGCATGCCAAAGCTTTACATCTAACATAGCCTAAGAATCTTGAATTGCACATGCCAAATCTTTGCATCTAACGTAGCCAAAGAATCTTGAATTACACATACACACCTACACATACAATCACATATACATACGCACACATAGACACACATATACACACATACACATATAGATACACATAGATACACACAGATAGACACACACATACACATATACACACACACATACACTCACATGCATACAAAAGGCATGTATACACATGCATATGCATACATACATACACACATGCATAAAAACATATACACATACACACACATGTGCATACACACATACACACACACACATATAGTCACATACACATATAGATACACATGCATACACATACATACACTTACACACACATACACATACACACATATACACAGACACACACCTAGACACATACACATACATACACGTACATACACACAAATAGCCACACATATACACACACACACACATGTACATACACACATAGAGACACACACATACACATATATATGCACACACATACATACAATCACATGCATACATACACACAAATGCATACACAAGTATATGTGTACATACATACACACAAGCATACATACATATACACATACAAACACATATACATACACACACATACACACAATACACACATATATATAGGCATGAATACACACATACACATACACGCACATATACATACACACATAAACATATATACACATAACATACACACACATAGACACATGCACACATACACTCACATACATACATACGCAAACATGCATATGCATACATACATACACACACATACATACACATACACATATACACACACACACACATACACATATACATACACACATATAGACACACACACATACACTCACATGCATACATACACATGCATGCATACATATACACACATTCATATGCATACATACATACACACATGCATGCACACACATACACATACATACACATATGCATACACACAGGTACACATTGTTGAGAATAGGGGAACAACAAACCCTAACCGCCTCACATGGAAGTGAGAGGTTTCTCCAAGTTGGGGCAAAGAATGAGAGGAGAGGTTCACCCACGCTCATGGAGCAATGGCAACAATGGCCAACGTCACAAGAAGCAAAGGGGAACATCCTCCCAACCATGCACACACACATGCAAATCCATACACCAAGACCAACGCCATTGCACACAAGGAGGCAAGAGAGTAACAAATGACACCTTCTTCCATTACCAAAATGGAGGCCAAGGCCATGGCCAAGGGACCTCCCCTTTACAAGAAATAGCCTCTATTTATAGGCTCAGCTCATTCTCCCATGTGCTCTTTTTGACTAGTCAAAAAGGAGCACATGCTCATATCTCTCTAGATCTTTTCAAATATTCCTTCCAACCACCCTCTTCAATACAAATATATGCGTGGGAAATCTACGTGGGGAATATGGATGTGTGCAAAAAGAGATTTTATTTGAAAAGGCTTCCATACCATAGACTAGAGGAATTATCAAAAAGGGGTTTTAGGAGAGTGTTCATATGGACATCTCCTAAATACAAAAAGAGATATTTTTATGAGGGCTAGAGGATGCCATTGCATGAGGAAATTGTGGGCAACCCTTATAACAACACCCTCCTCCTCCTAGACTTTGTCGTCCTCGACAAAGCTAAGAGAGAAGCATATAGTGCCGAACTGGTCCAAGTTTGGAGTCATCAACCCCTTAAATATGCAGCAAGTCCAGTTTGAATTTTTGCAAGGCTGCAAATCTTTTGAATCAGCAAGCCGTCTGCCTTCAAATCTTCATTCCAGCAATGTTGAGCGACACAATCCCCTTGGGGGGCAGTCAGTCCAGCCTCCATCCAATGTGCCTTCTCTCAAAGCTCCAATACCTGAAATTTAAACATACACAACAAGTAGACTGAATTTGAAAAGAAGCAACCACAAAATGTAATTCTATTGTTTAGATTCCGCTTCAGGGAACATCTTTTGCTACAAGACTTGCTCTACTAGAAAGAAGTCTGCGTGAAAATCTTCTTGTTCCTGCAAGGAAAAGGAAAATGATAGCCCCAAAAAACAAGGAGCCTAATCAAGACCAAGAGCTCATATCCCTTATGTCTCCATACTCTGTTATTTTCAAGTGAGAGTGATATTTTGCAATGTAAAGCATGAGATGAATGTAGCCTATGGTCATGCCATCATTTATACTATGCTCCAAGTCAGCAAGCTTGCAATTTAACATGAGTGTTATGTGCTCACAAAATGATTAGACAATAGTGCAGTGTTATGACTCCAAGCATTCATGAAATTCACACAGCTTGTCCAAAGCTATTCCTGCAAAGAACAGTAGCAAATCATCTAAGTGTGTTGGCCTGTAATGCGAAATAATCCTTAGATGAGCAATGCGGAACTAGAGAGTTATTTCCCTAGCAAAAAACGATCACTCAAACCTCATTCCATCAAAAACAGAATAGCCGAGAGCTGTACTCATTTATAAAACATAGATATCCCAGGCTCCTTTTCCTAAAGGTTAGGAACATTTAAAATAACAAATGCTTTTGTCGACTTGTGTTGCGGACTCTCGATCCTTTTATTTCTCTGAAGCCTATATCCCTTAGATTACTCAGATCCAAACACTCCAAACTTCTCAACCGCATATTTGTTAGGGAATCAGTGTAGAGACAAGCATATAAGGGTCACTGGTTAGCCCCAACGACCAATGGCCAAAACATTAATATGAAAACTGTCAATCCTGTCTGGGAGTTTATCCGTGTCTACAAGTTTCATAAAGCATGTTTAAATGTGATCTATGCAGTCATTCATGCAATAAGAGTCAAATACGGACATTTAGGAGTTCATGCCCCAAAAAGATAGGAACTTCCAGTAACAAACCAGGGTTTGATGAAATTCGCATTAGGCAAGAGCAATCACGCATCAACCTTCTGAGACCTTAAGTTTCTCTTGTACCAAACACAAGTGACCACATGCAGCCAATTTAGAACCTGTCATACTCATAGCTTGGCAGGTAATTTCCAAGTCTGGTTGTCATGACCTAAGGATAATCACAGAATATTCATCTAACCAAGGCATCAAAACTCACACATGTATGACAAACTTTAGAGTCTATAATTTGCAAAAGACGCCCTAGCAGCAGGCACTTCTATCAAACGCAGAAAGCTCCTGTGTGATGTGTCACATGAAAGTCAGACATCATCCTAGCGGCATTCAGAAGCACCAAGCTCTCAAGGTAGTTAGACGCCCTCATGCCACCACATTCTTTCAAGTAAGGGTCAGCTTTCAATCCATCTAAGCATCATAGGACAACAAGTTTGAGTAGTTTACTCATACTACAACCAAGATATTTCGCACAACCAAAGAGATTTTAGCAAAAAACAGGAAACAGCAAGCTCAAGTACTTCTACTTGATTCTACTAAGATGACCTGTTCCTTACTATGCTTTTAAAGGTGGGGTGCTAAATCCTTTCATACATCTCGTCAAGGCAAAATACTTTTTCGTGTGTCTCTAGTAGAATTACTGCCATCATTGCTTCAGCTCTGTCACTTAAAGATGTTAGTCAGACACACAAATCTTAAACCCAAGCTTCAAAGCTTCATGTCTTCCCATACATGGTTTGGGCCTACAAATCTTCCAGACAGAGAAGTGACACGAGCCTCACCTGGATCATGAGCGTGGCAGACACAGATTTATTGATTCCTATGCTTCATTACATGGGTATCATAGAGGTCAAACCTCTATATTTAAGCTCCAGCCTCTGTACTTAGCTAAACAGTGAAGACCAGCATTGATTCCATTTATCCTACTACAGAAGAATAAAATAATGGAAGAACAGTCCCATGTGCATCCTACTAATACCCTCATAAGTTCAGAACCATGATCACAGTATGTCATAGTGCTTTCTTCCTGGTAATAAGGCACATAGATCTTGTTGACTAGCAGCCTCTTTTTCCATGATCGCCATAAGAAAGCATATTCGGCTCCTGTTGTAGGTAATGTTTTAAATAGCAACCTTAAGAAACAAAGCAAAGACCTTCAAAAAACTTCCAAAACTTTTTATAGTGGCATATTAGATTACTACAAGCTTGCAGTTCCTGCTTGATATAATCATTCACAGCCCCGACCATGGGACGCCCTAAGTCATATAATCATGGAGAGAGTCGTGTTCCAACCCCAAATCATAAGGCAGCTCAAGGCCCATAGTCTTACAACATCGATGTGATAGAAGGTGCAAAACAACTTCCACAATTGTCAGAAGGCAGGCAAGCAAGCTTGCCCCTACATGATGGCCGCATCTTCGGAAAGCATGAAAGCGAAACTCCACTATAATGCCTGGGGAAATTATCGATATGAGGTGGAGATGGAGCCAACAAGTCCAACAGAAATATTCCACAGGAGAAGAGGGAGTTGAGATCGATTCCAGTAGAGGGAAACTCAGAGCTCACACTATGGTTCAGAGCTTGAAAATAGGTAATCTGGCAGAGCTCCCCCCATCAGTAGAAGCCCCCAAAATACAAGCGATCTAGGATCTTTCGATTATCACAAAAGGGCAAAGTCCCAGCTTAGGCGAGAACCAGAGATGTGCACGATCGATGTCTGATAGAAACAAAGGGGAAGCCTGAGCTGAAGGACTGTGAGGAACTCGACCCCAGTATGGTAGTCATTCTAAATAAAAATACAAGCCACAGTAGCTGATTCGCACGCCAATCTAAGGTAGCAACAGCAAAGCAGAGGACCCGATTGCGCATCCCCACCACGGAGGCACATACTGTGAGAAATAGGAATCGATGGAGCTACTGAGAGCACCAGAATTCAGGGCACAGGTGTCTTCAAATCCTCAGATGGCCGAGGAAGCAAGATGGCAAAGCGCCCTTGTAGTGGGGAACACGATGCTGCAGAGCGAACCCGATACTGACGAGCCCCCGATAGGAGTAGAGTGAACAGAGTGCGCCACTCTGAGATGGGAACAAAGGAAGCACCCGAAGAGCAGAGCTCTCGCCTTGGAGTGCAGAACACGATGATGCAGAGCGGACCAGATGCCGACGAGCTCCCGATAGGGAGCTGCCAACATAGGCCTTGCAGAGAGCCCAAAAAACATCAATGGATGAAGGTAGGGAGAATTAAATTCTCACCTACCCTCCATGAGCGTGGGGAAGTAACGCCAAGCATCCAACGGCCCTAACTTTGAATATGACTCATGCAAATCGACAATACATAATCTATTTCTTGGAATTGAAGACGAGAGACGCCAGACTGGACCGAACTTTTGCAAGATTTCACTCCATATTTAGTTATTTCACTATTTTTTTTTCTTTGGGTTTTCTTGAAAATAGGAAGGACCAAGATGGACGAATATCCTTCCCCTAATCCAAGATAGGCATCCTCAATGAGAGGTGATAGAGATGGGGGAATGCCAAGATGAATGAGTGAGTGGGAGTGTGTATGTGTAAGAGAGTGAGAGAGAAAAGGGAGATAGGAAGGGTGTTCATGTGCAACAAACAGAAAAATTGAACTACAACTACTCAAAAAATTAACAAAAGAGAGGTACCCTAGGCCAACCGAAGGCCACACGTATTCATCCTCCTCCAAGTGTCAAGGTGCATCTCACGAAGTATGGACACGCAAACTTGGAAAAACCAACGGCTAAAGGCCGACATCCCCGGCAACGGCGCCAAAATTGTTGAGAATAGGGGAACAACAAACCCTAACCTCCTCACATGGAAGTGAGAGGTTTCTCCAAGTTGGGGCAAAGAATGAGAGGAGAGGTTCACCCACGCTCATGGAGCAATGGCAACAATGGCCAACGTCACAAGGAGCAAAGGGGAACATCCTCCCAACCATGCACACACACATGCAAATCCATACACCAAGACCAACGCCATTGCACACAAGGAGGCAAGAGAGTAACAAATGACACCTTCTTCCATTACCAAAATGGAGGCCAAGGCCATGGCCAAGGGACCTCCCCTTTACAAGAAATAGCCTCTATTTATAGGCTCAGCTCATTCTCCCATGTGCTCTTTTTGACTAGTCAAAAAGGAGCACATGCTCATATCTCTCTAGATCTTTTCAAATATTAAATCCAACCACCCTCTTCAATACAAATATATGCGTGGGAAATCTACGTGGGGAATATGGATGTGTGCAAAAAGAGATTTTATTTGAAAAGGCTTCCATACCATAGACTAGAGGAATTATCAAAAAGGGGTTTTAGGAGAGTGTTCATATGGACATCTCCTAAATACAAAAAGAGATATTTTTATGAGGGCTAGAGGGTGCCATTGCATGAGGAAATTGTGGGCAACCCTTATAACAACACCCATATACACACATACACACATACACACATACACACATACACACATACACACTATACATAAAAATGCATACAAGCACATGCACACACATGTATACATACACACACATATATGCATACAGACACATATATACACACACATAGACACACACACACACATACACATACATGCATACACATAGATATGCATACATACATACATACACACATGCATACACACCTACATACACATACACACACATACACTCACATACACATATACATACACATGCATAAACACATATACTCACATACACATACATATATACGTACAAACACATACACACACAAATAAATGCACGCACATGTACCTACACACACATAGATACACACATACACATATACACACATACAATCACATAGACATATATACATACACAATTATACATACACACATATGCATACACACATACACACACATACATGCATACATACACACATGCATACACGCATATACACACACATAAATGCATACATGCATACATGCACACATGCATACACACATACACATGCATACGCAAATGCATATACATACACATATGCATATATGTTGGCAGCAGTCAGGGAACCGAAGGAGCCACAAAACGAAGAGAGTCAGAGCGAAGGGACAGCACAAGCAGACATGGCAGTCAAAGAAGATCTGGCAAGTAGGCCATCTAAATTTTTCAGACATCAAGGAGTTGAGCACACAAGAAGACAGAGCAAGTAGGGAGCTCAAAGGTATGTATGACAAATCAATAGAGGAAATCCCTACACAAATAGTGATTTTCATCACTAAAAACCATTGTAAATATCATTTCGTATTTTTGTAGCTCCATTTTGTGCAAGCCAAGGAGTCCTTGAGCTTGAGGAGCTTTAGAAGTATCTACCTGCCAATTTTCATATTTTTTAGATCTCGTTTGAGCCCTCTAATAAGCCCTGGAACCTAATTTTTAACTAGGCCGGACACTAGGTCTGAACAGGGCCAAAGCTAGTCAAAAACTATAAAAGGAGCTAGAGAGCTCATTTTTGAGGTTGGATTGTAATTGAAATGAACTAGTAAGAGCTTTTTGAAAGCAATCTAAGAACTCCATTGCTTCTCCCTCTTTGTCTTGCCGTGTGTGCGCGTGTGTGTGTATGTGTGTGCATGTTTGTGTGCTTCTCACTCACGCACTTGTGCCTCCACTTGCTCGAGGTCTTCATACCATCCTCACGTCTTCCCGGATTGACATTAAAGGAGGTGCCACTCATCACTGAGCTACACCAAATTTTGGCGCCGTTGCGGGGGATCGAGCTTTGAGGACGAGCGTGTGATGTTAAGACGTAGATTAGAGACGTTGGCGTTGTAGGTAATTTCTCCACTTTTCCTATTTTTCTCTTTCTTACCTCACCACCATCATCACCATCTTCCACCTCCATTTCCATCATCGCGGAAATTTCAGTTTTTTGATTATATCACCATCTCCACCTCATTTCCCTCATTTCACTTGTGAGAGAGAGCGAAATTGTGTGTGCTGTTTTTGCATGTTTCTTGAGCTATCTTGCAGGTACAGGTCACATCATCGTCCCCAGCACTCTGCGCAGGTACGGAATTCGAAGTAACTATCTGTGTGTCGCCGACCTCTGTCAATCGCGACCGACAGAAAGAACGCTCAAATTACCAAACAAAGTGCAAAACCATGATCTACAGGCCTAGAGCTTCCCAAAAATGTGTTTAGTTTTTTGAAATTCCTCAGAATTCTGTCAATCGCGATCGCTCTGTCAATCGCGATCGACAAACCACGACGGACAGACCTGTCAATCGCGATCGACACGTCAATCGCGATCGACAGCCCACGACGGCTCTGTCAATCGCGACCGACAGAGTCAACGATCGATTGACCATGACCGACGGACCATACGCGTGACACGTGTCAATCGTGATCGAGCCATCAATCGCGATCGACTCATCAATCGCGACTGACAGCCCACGACGGCTCTCTCAATCGCGACCGACACAGTCAACGATTGTTTGACCACGACCGACAGACCCTCGCGACCGACTTGTCAATCGCGATCGACCCATCAATCGCGATCGACAGAGTCAACGACTGTTTGACCACGACCGACTAAATTTTCGGACACGTGTCAATCGCGACTGACCAGTCAATCGCGACTGACAGCCACGACGGACCTGTCAATCGCGATCGACACGTCGATCGCGACTGACCTGTCAATCGCGACCGACAGACTTTGCGAACACGTTAGAAGGGCAAATTAGGTCAAATTTTTAAGGCAAAAATAGTGGTCTAAATTTTGGCCAAGTGTGGGACAAACACAAGGGTGTAGTACTGCATTACCAGGGCATGACCCAAGTAACTCGCGAATTCCTGTTTGCCTGTTAACCTAGTTTAATCCTGTTTTAGCCCCAAAACCCTGAACTGGCATAACTTTCTCATACGAAATCCGTTTGCCGTGATTCTTGTTTTGTTGGAAAGCTCGCGGGGAGTACAACAAAAACATCGACTGGTTACGATTAAATTAAGATCAGGAATATTAGATAGGGTCTTTTGAAGGTGACCATACCCAAGGGGAATAAAAATTCAGGGGTCTCTAGAGTTGTGTCCAAAAAGTCATAGTGCAAATTGGTGAAGTGTTACATGAATGAAAGTGATTGGTTTTGTCTTTTGAATTTAAGTCTTGAGCTAACAGTGGGCCTTTTACAGGTCCTCTGAGAGCACCGAAGGGTACGCAAGGCAAGAGTAAGTGCAGACTTGGGAACACGCGTCCTGGGCACACCAGGGCAACAATACAAGGAAAGGAACTCAAGGTTGGAAAGCCCGCAACACCCTCTGTCAATTCTTAGTTTAGGCTAAGTGCGGGTAGTGTTAGAAGTAATTCCAGGCAACGATAGGCACGAGATAAGTCAAAGACTATCTAAGAAATCAAGTGCAAGTCAAGAGATAACCTGTGTGTGTGCGAACGACAATCTTAAAAGGAAAAGAACCTAACGTGAAACGACCAAACTAAAGTGCGAAATTAAACTCAAGTATTCCTGACGAAGTGATATCAGACAAGAGTATAAACACGATAATCAACATAAAAAGAACCAAGTAACCGATACAAAAGGACTCAGAAACGTGGTTGTACCTGGGAAAAATTGGGTTAATCAGTTAGGCATATGAACCTTAGATCAGGACGACACCTAGTAAGAGAGAGACAAAGCCTTAGGTCTTCAGAGGCTAGTGTCAATCATACTGCAAGGTCTTGGGCCCAACAGTTGAGTCACCACTCGCATTACCCTAGCTCTGATACCAGTGAATCAGAGATGTCTCAAGGCATGGACAGACCTACGGGAAGTTCAAGTGTGCCATACTTGCACAGGGTAGAAGGCCCTTACAAAACACAGTTGGAATACCTTAGGACCAACCGATTAGGTGCTAGCATCTATGAGGACGGCCTAGGAAGATCCGTGGTCCAGATTAAAAACCCTGACCAATCCAGCTGTCAATTTTGAAAGCGGAGCATACATGGACAAAGAACGAACCATATACGTAGTCATCAATCACCCAGATAGGACAGATGAATTTGGGAATGTAATCTCAGAAGCGGACTTAGGTGACTTGGAACAAGGAAACATGGGTATAGAACCTAGAACCCCCCGAGGCAAATCTGTTCTCTCTAGGATTATCACACCTGAGTGGGTTCCCCAAGACAACAAGAGCATAGATCTGCTTCTGAACCGAGAGACTGACGAAGCCTTTTGGAGGTATAAATCTGATCGGCCAATGGATATAGGAACTATCATGATCTATGAGTTTAAGGATCCTGATAGCCCAGGTAGAGTGACCTACTTAGATCACGCTTCGGAGAGGATCTTTGTGGTGACAGAAAATGATAGGCATGCTTACACTTGGAAAGGTGAATTCGTTTTTCCCCAACCAAGATCGAATGTATCCTATGGTCACCCTGGAGCTGGAACATCCCAAGCTCATGGAATGCAAAGAGACAGAAGTAGAGATAGACCAGAAGTAAGCTTTGTCAACACAGGAGGCAGAGAAAGAACGAGGACGGAAACAAATAGAGTAGAACCTGAGGTACTTAGAGCTCACAGAAATCAAAGAAATACGGATGAGTTCCCTCTACCACGACCTAGAGAGCACACAAGGACTTTGAGACCAACTCAGCTAGTTAAGTCCATGAAGAATTACTTCGATGGCACCGGAGATCCATACGATCACGTGGCTGAGTTTAGGCAAGTCTTGAGAGCTGAACAAGTGGAGGATCTATTCACGCAGTACAATGCCTTCGGTCTGACCCTTAGGAACACTGCCCTGACATGGTTTCAGCCACTAAATGAGGGGCAGTTCAGAAGCATAGACCAACTCCTAGAGGCTTTCATTATTGAATTCTCTAAGAGTGGCATAAGGCATAATACCTCCTCGCTGATTCACAACTTCAAGCAAACCCCTCAAGAAACCGTGAGACTTGCAGGAAGAAGGTTTAGGCAATACTTAGAAAGATGCCCTGTTTCGGAGCTACCCACACCAGCTAAGCAAGTGGCTTTATTCTTGGATGGATTGCTAAGTACCAAATTGAGATCTTATGTGTACTTGAAGGACCCTAGGACCATAGAAGAGTGTGTACGCATGTGTATTGACATTGAGGACAACCTAGGGGAGGAGTTAGAGCTTTCCAAGATATACAAAGATTCGGATAGTGCCTCTAACCTCTCTTCCACCCAATCCACAACAATCGAGGAACTTGCAGAGAAGGTAGCTCAGAAATTGGGTGTAACTAGCAAACAAATACCAAGGTTTGCCCCTGTGAAAAGGTGCTATACTTGTGGTGGCGACCACATGGCGAACGTATGTCCCATTATGGCTCAGCCCCAAGTAAATTCTAGTAGCCAGTACTACACCATAGAACGTAGGTACACCAATCACACCGCGCAAGACTGCCCATACAATAAGCAAGCGGTTAGACAACCCTACCCTCAGCCATACCCTCAGCAGGGAAGATACCAGAACCCGTACCCTCCACAACCATATGGCAGGCCACAACAACCTTATCAGCAACCATACCAAAACCAACAAAGGCCTCAACCTGTGTTAGCTCAACAACCCCCTGCCCCAGCTAATGCGATCCCAGTAAAATATGCAGCAGCAGAAGAAAACCTGAATAGAGCTATAGTCCCTGTAACACCACTGCTTTCTGAAAGTGACCCCAGTGACCATAGCTTTGATTCTGCACATGTCGATAGTCCCCATGCTTACTACATGCAATCTCCTGAGCATGGTGAGTCCTACTATAGTGAAGAGCCAAATGAACCTAGTTGGGAGTCAGATTACACAAACGTCATGTACGCAAACCCCAATCCTAGGCCTCAACCTAGGCAGGTAAGACCCCCATTCCCTAGAGGACCGTGCTACAGATGCCAAGGAGATCACCTCATTCGTGATTGTCCCTTACCTCCACCTACACAACCCCAGTCAGTAACAATTCAGGGCTTTTGCCAAGAATGTGGAAAGGAGCATCTCTTACGAGATTTCCCTAAAAATCCTAATAATATGCCAAAAATCACTCCTATTAATGTTATTGGGTTGGTGGTAGACTCCACAGGAAGTGTGACATCCACCGCACCAGTACAGGTAGTGACTAGAGCTCAGGCATTGCAGCAGAATCAAGGGGTAAACCAGGATAAGAACCCAGAGGCTAGTGAAACCGAGAGCATAACAAAGAAAAGGACTAGAGCGTGGAAAGATAGTCGGGAAAGAATGAAAAGACAATGGGCTAAAAAGATGAGTGAACTTGA
This sequence comes from Ceratopteris richardii, assembly GCA_020310875.1. NCBI lineage: Eukaryota > Viridiplantae > Streptophyta > Polypodiopsida > Polypodiales > Pteridaceae > Ceratopteris > Ceratopteris richardii. Next base: position 50,245,842 of record CM035409.1, read on the forward strand.
GGAAAGCATAAGAGAAACCAAAGCCAGGATAACTGAACTCACATCTCAAACCCCCTCTCACACTATCCCACCACCACCATTCCCATCGCCATCCGACCCGCCACCTTCCAACCCACCTCATATGATTCCACCACCCCCTAGAGTAGGATCAGTATTAGTTGATCCCACTCCTGAAGGTATAGACATGATGCTTAAAGCATATCAGTCCAGAATCCAAGAAGGGCCAAATGTCACGGATCATGACAAGTGTTACCCTAGAGCTGACCTAGAGATAGAAAGAACCAAGCTGTGCGCGAAAATGGTCGCATTGGCTCAGACTATGTTTGAAGCCAGTCGCCTTTTCAATTACTCGGGCTCAGCCAAGACGCAATTACACTTGGATGGACTTCTAGAGAAGTTAGAGGGCATAATTGCAAGATCTACCAAGGAAGAAGAAAATCAAGAAAGAGATAACTCAAGCAAAAATAGGACCCATTCCCCACTGAAAGCTTATGTGCCAAATTCCACTGAACCAGACAACCCCCCCTCCCTAGAAAGAATAGAGAATCTAATGGCACAATCACAAAAGGAACCAGCCTCTCAACACAAGGATAAGGCAAGTGAGCGAGTAAGCATTCCTGCTCAAGAAGCCTATGTGCCTGAAGCCTATGTGCCTAACTCTACGGAGCCGGACACATCATCTTCTATGAATCGGTTCACACCAGAATTCCTACGCGAGATTCAAGAAGACAAATGGGCTAAGGAAAGTAAAGTCCCTCCTCCCATTGAACTTGTGGATGAGGCACATGACCAATTCCCACAAGACATCCCATCCATTTATGGAGAGCAGGAAAGTACCCAATCTCAAGAAAGATTAGACTTCGAGTCTAATTCTTTACAAGAACTACCCCACTTCACAGGCCCATGGGAAGCAACGTCCACCTGTATGAGAGCACCTACAGTCATGGTAAGGAACGAAGATTCAGTCATACATAGGAACACAGAGGTAGTGAAGAACACCCAAGTGCAATGCAATCTCACTTTGGAAGAGCTGCTTAAGGTTAGACTAGAAGTGTGGAAACATGTAGCCAAACAAGTACCTGAGATAGCAAAACCTCGTTCCCAGGTAGGATCGCATAGGACAGTGCCAGAGATACCCTTGGATAAGATAGGAGATATGTGTGAAGGTGAAGAAGGGAACACCTATCTTCCCATTACTTACCAGGAGTACACCACCAAGGCAATTTTGGACTCAGGTGCAGGAGTGGCAATTGCCACCACTTCCCTATGGAAGCGTTGGGGCAAGCCAGCACTCAGGCCAACGAGAATGAAATTGCAGATGGCCGATGGTCATATTGAGAGACCCTTAGGATTGCTAGAAGGAATAACTCTCACCACCTGTGGTGTCGAGTTTGAGCATACATTTGCTATATGTGACTTCAGCAAAAATCTTGCCTATGAGATGATTTTGGGAAGACCATTTATGCGACAGTTGCAAGTGGTACAGGACTGGGGAACCAACTCCTTGTATTTGCAACACTTAGGTGTTACGACCAAAGTCAATCTCAAAGATTACTCTCATAGAGATGTACCTCCTATCCAATGGAATCCCATCCATAGAGCCAAAGATGAGACGGAATCTGTGCATTCCATAGGCTCAGGATCCTCATGGATGCATGAAGACACCCACTTATGGATGTGCAAAGTAGCAGTAGACGAAGAGAAGAGAGAGAAAGCCAGAGAGGTAGGTGCAAAAGAAACCCATAGATCAATCCAAGGCCCAGCCTATGCACCTGTAGTTTTTCCAGACGAAGAATTTGAACCTCACGGCTGGGACAGAAATTTTAGCAACCATGGATGTAGCCATCAATGAGGAACAATGGACACCTCACTGTGATGAGGATGGCTATGACATTTCAATCTTCTCCATAGAGCCAATCATGGGAGAGGCAGTTCTAGAAGAATGCGAACCGAGCCCTGATGCATTTGAGGATGCAAGTGACTCCGATCTAGAGTCAATCATTATGGACCCACCATTTGCATCAGATGAAGAATACTTCCATGAAGTAGAATTTCAACCCTAGAGGCATGGAGAGCTTACAAATGATGTAAGATTAGCGACACATGTGACCCCGAAGGAAGAAGGGAAGAAACGAAAGAAGAGAGAAGTCTCACCAGAAGAGGAAGAATCTTTGTTTGAGGTCCCAGAAAATTTTAAGAAGTATGAGATAGATGACAGGAGAGTCATGATCAGAATGCCGAAACGAGAGGCACAATCAGGAGAGGCCTATGATAACAAAGAAACCACCAAGAAAATAGTAGTGGCCCTAGAAGAAGGAGAGGAGAGATGCACGTACATAGGCCATGACCTAACAGAGGAAGAAGAGCAGGCGTTAATTGCCTTGCTAAGAGAATACAGAGATGTATTCGCTTGGAGTTACAAGGATTTGAAAGGTGTTGACCCTGATATATGCTCACACACTATCCCCATGACCTCAGATGCTAAACCCTCTAAGCAAAAGCCCTATACATATAACGATAATTACGCTGCTAAGATCAAAGAGGAGATAGATCGACTGGTCGAAGCTGGATTTATCTATGAAATTGAGCATACTAAATGGGTATCCCCCATCGTAGTGGTGCCCAAGAAAAATGGAAAGCTGTGCGTATGCATTAACTTGAAAAAGGTTAATGCAGCCACGATTTGAGATAACTATCCGCTTCCCATCACAGAGCATCTCTTAGAAAGAGTAGCAAGCAAGGAAGTGTACAGCTTCCTTGATGGATTCTCGGGCTACAATCAAGTAGCCATAGCTCCAGAAGATCAGCATAAGACGGCTTTTGCCACAGAGTGGGGTATATTTGCCTTTCGTGTAATGCCATTTGGGCTTACCAATGCACCAGCTACCTTCCAGAGACTAATGTGCCATGTATTTAAGGAGTTCCTGAGGAAAAACTTAGAAGTCTATGTTGATGATCTTTGTGCTCATTCTAACATTAGACAAACTCATATTCCTGAACTCAGACAAATCTTTGACAAATGTAGAGAATATCAAGTCTGCCTAAACCCAGAAAAATGTGTTTTCATGGTCAGGCAAGGCAAGATTTTAGGGCACATAGTGTCAAAGAATGGCATATCTACTGACGAAGAGAAAGTGAGAGCTATAGCAGAGCTACCTAGGCCAAAGAATGTCAAGGAAGTACAAGCTTTCATGGGGCATTGTGGTTATTACCGACGATTTATACACATGTATGCCGTCATTGCAAAGCCCATGTACGGACTTCTGACAAACTTTGAATGGACTGAGGAATGTGAGAATTCCTTCAATGAGCTTAAACGAAGATTATGTTCAGCACCAATCTTGACTACACCAGATTGGAATAAGCCATTCCATGTTCACGTGGATGCATCCAATTATGCCATTGGATGTGTGCTTGCTCAACCTACTGGTGAAGGTAATATGGATCTTCCAATTGCCTATGCCAGTAGACAATTGAATGCAGCTGAACGGAATTACACCACTACTGAGAGAGAAGGCTTAGGCATGGTATATGCAGTTAAGAAGTTTAGACATTATCTGCTTGCAAATAAGTTTAAATTTTTTACTGACCACCAAGCATTGTTATATCTAGTGAACAAGCCATGCAATACAGGAAGATTAGTAAGATGGTTTCTCTTACTAATGGAATATGATTTCGAGGTTGTGGTAAGGAAAGGTAGGACTCACTTGAGAGCGGATCACCTTTCTAGGCTCACATCGGGAGAAGCCCCACAAGGAGTGTCAGATGACCTTCCTGATGCTTACTTGTTTAATTTGGAAGTTGTGCCGCAGTGGGCTAAGCCATTGGTGCCAGTATTGACATACGGGCCTAACCATCCAGTAGTAAACACACAAAATAGAGAGGTTGTGAAAGCCCAAAAGTATCATATCATGGCAGGGAGCATGTACAAGCACACAGATCAAGGAATCTTGGCTTGTTGTGTAGAAGAGGACGAGTATGCGAAGTGGTTGCAATTAGCACATGTAGGTGCATTAGAGCAACACTACTCAAAGCAACGAACCTTACAGACACTAAGGAGACTCGGAGTACATTGGCCAACTATGGAAGCTGATGTCCAGAGGTTGTGCAAGGAATGCCCAATCTGCTGCACTAAACCACCGGTGGAACACGCCACTCTTTATCAAGTATCCTTAGTGCCAGATTGGAGTGAACCACTAGTATCCTTCCTGAGAACGAAAACATTCCCTCTAGACATGACTCTGGCTAGGAAGAGGAGTTTAGAACAAGAAGCCCTGAAATACTCACTCATTGGTGATAATCTATACAAGCGTGGTAAGGATGGTTACCTGAGACTATGTGTCCATGAGAGTGAATATCTTAAGATCTTGGAAACTGCTCACCAAGGTGTAGCAGGAGGACACTTTGGACCAGATCGGGTGATCAAGGCAATACTATTTGCGGGCTTCTGGTGGCCGACCCTTCACATGGATGCACATACCTATGTGAAACGATGTGATGTCTGTCAGCGAACTCAGTCTCCTATACGTAAAGATGAGATGCCACTGAAACCTATGATGGGTGGACGTGCATTCTCTAAATGGGGAATAGACTTCGTAGGTCCTATTAATCCCCCAGCTAAGGGTTCCCATGCAGAATATATCATTGTTGCAACAGACTATCTAACTAAGTGGGTAGAGGTAAAAGCCACAACGAAGAACGATGCTCAAACAACTGCTAAGTTTTTATTTGAGAATGTGTTCACTAGATACGGGCTACCTGTAGAGCTAGTTAGTGATAGAGGCACTCACTTCTTGAATGAAGTTATTGAAAATCTGCTCCAAGAATTCTTGGTAGTACATAAGAAGTCTGCCCCCTATCACCCACAAGCTAATGGGCAAGCCGAAAGCACAAACAAGATTCTATGCAATGTATTGACGAAATTAGTGAACAATAAACACTCTGATTGGGACAAACAGCTACACCATGCTGTTTGGGCATACCGAGTCGCCTACAAAACGGTACTCCAAGCCACTCCCTTTCAAATGGTGTTTGGTCAAAATGCTGTGCTACCTTTAGACTTTTTGATACCTACATTGAAAGTGGCACAAGAGCATGAATGGACGGGTCATGAACTCTCCTCCAGACTTTTTGACCTTGAACGATTAGGAGAAACAAGACTGAGAGCAGCTGCAGGGATATATGTAGCTAAGAAGAGACAGAAGGCATACTTTGATGCCCATGTGAAGGATAAGGGTTTAAAGGCAGGCGACTTAGTTTTAGTCTACACATTGAAGCAACATGCAAGGAAGCTAGAAAAGAGAGGCTACGGACCTATGATCATCAATAGGATCTCCATGAGTGGAGAAGTACAACTAGCCACGTTAGAAGGTGATGTTCTCCCAAACTACATTAGCAGATGCAGAGTCAAGTTGTGCCAGGAACCTCTCACAGAGGAAATGCTAAGTCGACTCAATACTGCCAAGAAACGCAAGGAAGAAGAAAAACGAATTCGAGAGGAAGCTCAAGCAGAAGCTTTAGAACGCATCAGAAGGATGAAGCTGCGGAGGCAAGGTAGAGATCAGCCTAGAACAAACGACTATGCAGATCAAGGATATCATATGGCAATGTGTGAAGTCGCAGGAACAAGCTCACATAGGATAACTGATCGACGTCCTTTCATAACCTTAGATATAGGACAAGGAAAGAGAGCAAGGACTGTAAAAGCCTTGATTGAGTCAGGTGCAGCCACTAGTGCGGTTAAATTGTCTTACTGTCAAGAGTTGCAATTAACTGTCAATCCTGTGGAAGCATATCTCATAGGATTGGGAGGCGTGGAAACCCCTTGCATGGGCGAGGTGGAACTTCCCCTCTATATTCATGATGAGGCAATGACAGTTAAAGTACTAGTGTGTCAAGATGAGGATCTCACGGAACCCCTTGTCTTGGGTCAAGACTGGATCTATGACCAAGCAGTCAACTTAAACCTAAGAAGTGGACTTCTTCAGGTATGGGTGAATCAGACTAGAATTACAATTGAGTTAAATAATGGAGCACTCAAGGAACTAGAAAAGACACGGACTCCTGGTCCCTCCAGGGGTACACATGAAGTTGACCATGCTGTTCTTGTCCAAGGCTATGTGATGCAGAAGAATGAAGATCTCAAAAAAGGAGTCAGAATCGCAATGGAACTCCCTTCTTTTCCAAAGGCCAAAAGGAGGCAGCAACTAAGGGCGGATCAATCACTGAAGACTCTCCAGGTGAGAGACCAAAAGAATGCACGACGCAGAACAACTCAGCCGATGAAACAAATGTGGGTGTGGAAAGACGAGCTGCCGACCGTAACTAAGTGGCAACAACGGTCTCAACTTCCTATTAGTAATCAACAACTTGATGCTAATAAGAGGACTCCTAAAACCTCAGTTGAGAAAATAAAATCTATTTGGGTACCCAAGAAGTCGATGAAGGCTGACCCACAATCAAGACAAATTTGGGTGCCTAAGGCTTGTTTGCGGGCTCAATTAACCCCGCACAATTCACATCATACACGACAGGGTTCACTCGGTCAAGCAGTCACCACCCACTCTTGTCTGATACACTCGAACACACTGCCACCTAGAAGCATGCACGGACTCACTCGTAGATGGGTCCCAGTGACACAACTACTCCCAGCAGAACTACTCATGCAACCCTCTCGAATCTCCACAAAACCAATACCAAAAGCCATTCATGGTGTTTGGCAACCTAAGACCTGTAATAAACCCCCCGACCCCAATTTGTGAATTCATCTCCACTTACTAACTGCATTAGCCAGGCAGCGCACCTTTCCATCTAGCTCCTAGGACTAACCAGGCATTAACTACACACACTGTCATCGTGCACTTACTAACCACTGACTCATCATCTACCTCATGTCAATATTGTAACGGGGACAACTACGGGTTGGTTCTGTCCATTACAATGTTAACACCTGGTTCTATATTCTCACAGAACCAACAAGCAAGCAGGGCCATGGCAGAAGCTGGAGGTGCCAGTTCTCGAGCCGGATCCAGTGCACAGATTGTGGACATAGAAACACTCCTCCTCGAACCCCATCTCACCGAAAGGCCACAAGAACTTCAAGCGGTGCATGTGCTCCCAATTCAGGATCCTCCCCAGGGGCACACCTCTCAAGTGGGCAAACACGCTCATTGGTTCAGTGATGTTGCTGGACCATTGGGTGATGGAACCTATTTCTGGAAAGCTGAATTGGAGTTTAATGGTAAATGGGGACGTTACCACTTTTTCACGCGCGAGTTTGAGAGCTATCAAAACGCCGAAGTCATGCGATCAGTATGGACCAAAGCCGGCTTGGACAGTTATTTCAGGGCCCACTTACCAAAACCGGATTTCTTACGTTGTTCGTATCTTATCAGTACTATCACGCCAAGCAGGGCCAAGGGAGGCGACAACACCTTTGTGTTACCATCACTGCTGTCGGGTCATGAGCTTAAAAGATTCAAGCTGACCCTCAATCTGGTACGAGAAGCATTGGGCATGTATGGCATGCACATCCCCACGGAAAAGGAAACAATGGTTCCAGGCAGAATGAAACATAAAGATCTTAATAAGCTGAAGGATATGGTAGCGATGACACCGACCATCGCCCTGCACCTACGGACCGTCATGCAGCATTTTGCTTTCCCCGCCCAGGAAAGATTCACCATGCCCCCAAAGAAAATATGGTTTAGCTTGTATCTGGCAGAGACAGAAAGCCTCCCCATCAACGTGCCACATTCGATCATAGATCAGATTCACCTAGCCCATCAAAGGTGGAACAAGAAGCAGAAGAATGTGCTTCACGGATGTTGTGCTCTAACCAAGATAATCTACCGATGTCTTGCCTATGACGTGCCTATTCAGCGGGCACTCATATGGCCCCGGGCCCAGGAATTCCAGAGAAGGCTATCAGCGGCAGGTCCCCCATCAAAGAAGATGAGAGGGGGAGTACAATTACCCTGTGCTCAACCAAGGGGAGCCACCACTACACCAGAAATTACCCCTCCCCAGACACGATGCATTAGGCCATTCACCATCCGGCTACCAAGACAAAGTACAGAGGGACCCAATCTGGTATTTCCACCCGTCCCCTCAGATTTGGAATTTCCACAGGGCTTTACTCTCAACGATCTCACTGATGAAGAAGTGGCTAGACTAATCTACGACTCTAATCTCGAAACGGAAACAGAGCGAGCTCAGGAACCACAACCCCATACAACAACAGCAGCCCCCACCCGACTAGAAGTGGTAGAAGTCGACGTCGAGGAACAAGAGACCGAACAAGAGGAAGAAGCCTACGAGGAACAAGAGTATGACGAACTTTCAGAGTTGGCAAGTGCCCCTGCGTATTCGGCACAAATAAAAAGACTATATCGAACCATGCAACTAGTTCAAGAACAGCATAAAATGTCACTGGAAGCGGGCAAGAAACTCATGAACCAATTGCTAGCGGAGGAAGGCGTGGACGATATGTTCATTGAGTCCATAAACCTACATGCCGACGCAGTAGGATTGGATGAGGCCATTCATGAGGCAATGGCCTACATTCACAGATTTGAGAAAAGGGTTCCCGCTCGTCCCATGAGGTCCGGGAAACAAATTCATATCAATGTATCAGCACCAGGAGAGACAACGCAAGCAGACGAACATCAAGAAGCACCACGGTCACCACCCTCCCCACCTCTCACTACACAACTCACTCCACCACATGACACTAGCACCACCACGTCCACTACCACCACAATCGTCATGGGAATTCCACTCTCTCCGGGAATCCAATTCAGGGGAGTCACCATGCCCACTTTCACCACTCTCTTCACTAACGTCACATCCACCCCACCCACGATCCCCATCTACACTGTCACTCAAACAGTTGACACTATGGAAACATCTCCTGCCACTGCACCGCTCCCTCCCCCCATGCCACCTCCATCTCCCATACCCCCTCCACCCACATCTCCACTTGCATCCACATCATTCACAACTCCCTTTCCCGCCCCCATTCCCCCTGCATCTTCACCCCTCCCAGCATCATTTAATGTAAATAGCATATTTCTAGCATTAAATCAATGTGTATATCAGCTTCACAATGAGTACAGAGCTCTGGACGGTCGGTATCAACAACTGAGAACACATCACCAGAACTTACAAAGGCAATTTAAAATTCTAGAAGAGGAAAATGCAGATGTGAATCAACGTTATACAATGCTTGAGCAGGCTCACCAAACACTATTGGAGGCACCCCAACCATCGACAGAATCAGGCGTCAAACAACTAGAAGCCTTGCTCGAAGTATACCAGGCCGATAACCTACGAGTCAGACGTAACTGGGCGCTACTCAGGAAACATATGGCCACAGCACTGGAAGAGAACAAAAGACTGCAAAAACAAAATGAAGAGAATCTGGAAGCGGCAATGGAAGGCTCTCCCCACGAGATAGATCCAGAGCAGTTCAAAGCAGTTCCCACAGAGACGATGAAAACCATTTTGGAAAGCTATGCAGATCTCTTGGAAGCCCATGATGACTTGGAAAGAGAACGTGACACACTACAGAGCAGACTTAAGGAACAGGAAGAACAACCGAAGAGTGTCCCATCAACCTCTACCTCTGACGAAGTAAAAGCCTTAACTGAGCAGGTAGCAGAATTACAAAAGAGGTTACTGACATACAAGAGGCAGCCCTCTCCGATGGTGGAACCAGAGCCAGAAGAGTTGGTCCCTATTGAGGTAGATGATTCGTACGAAGAACCGTATGTTCCTATGCCAATGCCAGGCGGGCGTAGAACCTCAGAGGGATTAGACACCTTGGAAGTGGAAGCACCCGAGTGGCTTCAGACACTGGAAAGGACAGCGAACACCCACGAAGAACGGGTGGCCATTCAGATCCAATCACTAGCAAACCTAGAAGAAACTCTCATAAAGTCAGAATATTTCAGAAGCATGTCTCATCATAGATGGATCGGCACCAATAATGACCAATATGTGCCATACTGCATACTTTTGGCCGATTACAATGCTGAGATTGTGGCAAGCCTCCCACATTTGCTACACAATTCGGTCCAGACGATATACCGGAAAGTGCTACGCGTGGGTCCATCCATCAACCCACCTGGAGAATCAGGCTTTTGGAAACATATCCTGAAATGGTCCGAACCTGGAATAATATGCCGTTGTTTATTAAATATAATCCTTGTTACATTCCAGTTCTTCGACGACGCACCTGGCCTGAATTCACTATTGCCGTCAGAGACATCAAAGCTTGCGCAAAATGGTTAAATTACGTTTATCTAGCACCTCCACGAGGACCCCCCACGGTGAACTACATGATTTCTACAATCCGTCATTGGAGTATTCGGCTACGCAATAATCCCGATGTGATGGCCCAGATGTGTATGAAAATATTCGAATTAATGCTGATCACTTTCAGGACGTTTAAGAACATTAAGGACCCCCACTTCTCAGGAGCAGGCTTTGTGACAGGAAACCAGGATCTAGTGTACGATATGAGTACCACCCCATCAATTGAAGTAATATATGCTTGGCACGCCAGAATCAAGTACCTCCCAGCTTGCTTTAAACAAACATTTGAGGAAATGTTCATCACAGGATTCTGGGAATACCACTCCGAAATCTTTATACCCAGGCCATCACATCTCCTCCAATTATTTGCTGTGGAGAGAACTATTTACTCAGAACAATTGAGGGTGCCTCATCCAGATGTTCTCGGACCTGTGAATTAGGATGATTTGCTCACAGATCTAGCACGCGGCTTATGACTCGAAGAACACCACCTAGCCTCCAATGTCGTCCATATTATGTTCAAAAACCCTCTAGACAAGGGTCTGTCAGGGGCGACAGACGCGAGAGTGGGGGGGGTGTTGGCAGCAGTCAGGGAACCGAAGGAGCCACAAAACGAAGAGAGTCAGAGCGAAGGGACAGCACAAGCAGACATGGCAGTCAAAGAAGATTCGGCAAGTAGGCCATCTAAATTTTTCAGACATCAAGGAGTTGAGCACACAAGAAGACAGAGCAAGTAGGGAGCTCAAAGGTATGTATGACAAATCAATAGAGGAAATCCCTACACAAATAGTGATTTTCATCACTAAAAACCATTGTAAATATCATTTCGTATTTTTGTAGCTCCATTTTGTGCAAGCCAAGGAGTCCTTGAGCTTGAGGAGCTTTAGAAGTATCTACCTGCCAATTTTCATATTTTTTAGATCTCGTTTGAGCCCTCTAATAAGCCCTGGAACCTAATTTTTAACTAGGCCAGACACTAGGTCTGAACAGGGCCAAAGCTAGTCAAAAACTATAAAAGGAGCTAGAGAGCTCATTTTTGAGGTTGGATTGTAATTGAAATGAACTAGTAAGAGCTTTTTGAAAGCAATCTAAGAACTCCATTGCTTCTCCCTCTTTGTCTTGCCGTGTGTGCGTGTGTGTGTGTATTTGTGTTGTGTGCTTCTCACTCACGCACTTGTGCCTCCACTTGCTCGAGGTCTTCATACCATCCTCACGTCTTCCCGGATTGACATTAAAGGAGGTGCCACTCATCACTGAGCTACAATATACATATGTGTACACACATACACATACACATACATATACACATGCACACACACATATATATATACATGTACATACATACATACATACATACATACACACACACACACACACACACACACATATATATATATATATATATATATATATATATATATATATATATATATATATATATATATATATATATATATATATATATATATATATATATATATATATATATATTCACACACACACACACACACACATATATATATATATATAGATAGATAGATACTCTAATCCATTTTGTTTTATATGTACAGATATTATGGATCGTAGTAGGGAGTGAAAGATGAAACTTACTCTCATAAAGAATCTTATGAGGGGAAAACTTTCTCCTAATTCCTTAGGGACTGTCATGCATAATTATGCAGACATTTCTAATGAGGAACTAGACTACACTATCCAAATGCATACCCAAAGGAGGCTAGAGGAAGGCTCTTCTATTCTACCATTTGTAGGAAGATATTTTTTTGCACATAGGTATGTTTTCTTATTATAATGTAATATTTTTAATGAAATTATAACAAAAATATTTTTATTCATTTTTATTTATTTATTTTTAGGATACCTATATCACCTTCAGCTCGTGAGAGCATAGTAGAGGTACCTATGAAGACATGCATAGGTACCATAGGGCTAGAGTGTGACATAGCACCTCATGGCAATATAGTATACATCATGCATTTCTTGGAGTTTAAAAAAAGAGTGAGAGATTTATGTGACTCCTACTTGCATTTTGTTCACTTAAAATGGGTGTAAGTACAAATTTCATATATAAATTGACATATATTTTATGTTATACTTATATGATCTTTTTGTGCAGTGAGTTTGCTAAGAGAGACAAAATGTGTAGTAACTTCACTAGAGACAAAATTTAGCACTCGCGAGTCAGTGGTAACACTAATAGTGTCTGAAAGAGATCTAAATACTTATGTCACATCATCGTGACAATGCATGATACACATTGCTTTTATTTGTTATATTTACATACACACACACAGACATACACACACACACACACAGACATACACACACACACACACACACACACACACACACACACATATATATATATATATATATATATATATATATATATATATATATATATATATATATATATATATATATATATATATATATATATATATATATATATATATGTGTGTGTGTGTGTGTGTGTGTGTGTGTGTATGTCTCTCTCTCTGTCTCTCTCTCTGTCTCTCTCTCTTTGTATATATAAATATATATATATATATATATATATATATATATATATATATATATATATATATATATATATATATATATATATTATATATATATATATATATATATATTATATATATATATATATTTATATATATATATATATATATATATATATATATGTGTGTGTGTGTGTGTAGCTTGATTTCAATAACCTTGCCTTCAAGTGCAGATGCATCATTTACATTCAACACAATTCATCAGATACTCGAATTGACAAGGACCATAATGCATATATAGGTACATACACATCATGCAGATATACACACACACACACATATATATACACACATTGCATCTAGTCCTGTTTTTATCATTGTATAAATTGATTTCAATAACCTCACCTTCAAGTGTAGACACATCACCTTCATTGAACACAAATCATTGACTGCTTGAATCGATGAGGATCATATAATCGTGAAATCTAAAAATAAGAGTAAATATAATAGGATTCTAGGTATAAAAATATACAAAAAAGTGAATATAAATATACATATATACAAATGTAGTATGCTCTGATGTAGATTTCACCTTGCATTTATTTGAGAAAATATTCCACCACCTTCTAGACAGATGTCTCTCCTCCCAACCTTATGCCTCCCTATATATAGCTTCATGTTCTAACTTAAAAGAACATGATTTCATCTCTATGGTCAGATTCATCTCATATTCCAAACTTAAGCTCTTTTCTCAAACATAATGTTCTAACCTACAAGAATACATTTCATCTCTATGGTGGGATTCATTTCATATTTCAAATGAATAGAGGGGGATGTATTGTCTAATGTAGTCCTGTGTTTCATTATTACCATGATTTTAATAAGACATCAATATAGTTTCATCTTCATTATCTTTATTGATTTTTGTTATTTCTTGTATTGTTAAATATGTGTTCACATAAATGACATCATCTATTGATGGACTAATATCGATTTTTGGTAGTTCCTCTTCACCATCTGTAGAATCAACATGTAGAGTACCATTGTTCTCATGAACCAGATTATTATCGTTGTCATGTAGAAGGATTCGAATTTCTCTGTGAGATGCTGGTAAATCAATATTTGATGATGAATTTTCAACGTGAATTTCTTCGATCTCTCTAATAATGAAGTTATCAAAAAATGACTGACATCTAGGTTGAACATGAATGACTTGCCACCAAGGATGATCATCAAGGTTTTTATAAAAAAATGTTTATTCAATACACCTAGGAAGAACTTATATGGTTCTCTTGTTAATCGCATCATTTTTTAAGATTCATTTGCCCAAAACCCAGATAATTCCCTTCTCAATGTGGAATGATTACCTTTATGCTCGGCTTGAAACTAATAAAACTTCAAAATAACCTATCAAAATATGAAAAACAAAAATTTATTACTATGTGCTTTAAAAAATAATAAACTTTATCATAAAATAGATAACTTTTTTGACTTGTTTGAAGATGCGAAACCGTATTTCATAGATGCCAAAAAGGGTTCCCATGTACCCAAGTTCACTATCTATAAGTTTTATATCTTTTGAATTAGCACGTCATAATTGTTCAAAGAAGCAACAATGCTAGAATCCGCTGTTTTATGCAAAGAAACAATAATTTTGATTCTAATATGCTATCCATAAGCCCACATATTAGTGAACATTCAAACCTACAATAAAAATAAATTATTAAAAGAGAAACTAATATACATATATGTGCAAAAAAAATTATTAGAATCAAATTACCTTTCTTGCACAACTTATCCTCAACTCCCTCTGCTCATCTGAGATTTGTTCATTATTTGCATTGACTCATTGCATACGCATATATAGCTCATCCGTGAAAGAAGATATATCTATATTCTCATTACTATCAAGATTGCATCTATATCTTTTCTTTCTCCATCTTTTACTTTGGATATTTTGAAGCTCCTCTTCATACTCATTAACGAATGCTTCCATGCATTTGCTATTCTATGCAATAAAAGTAGAAATATCACTTTTTACTTGTAATGTAAACTAAAACATAACTCCCTTACTTAATAATACCTCATCTATCAATTTTGAACAAGACTTGTTAGTTCATGCATGTAAAGCTTCTTCATGAACTCTTTCAAGGTATTCACTAAAATACTACATGCACTCCTCAAGCATCCATCCCTTTGCAATATATTCTTCTGGTTTCTCTTTTTCTCACATAACTTTTTAATTAACCCATAAACTTCTCAAACCAAAACATAATTAACCCATAAACTGCTCAAACCAAAACATCCATCGAGTATTTACAACTACTACAATCTCTATTTCATCCACAAGATGGATCAATAAATGAACCTGAATATCAAAAAATGATGTTGGAAGCTCTTTATCCATCAGACATAGTAGCTCTCAGCATTCACGTTTCTTTTGTGGGACTTTGTCAATCTCTTTTGATGTAATCCACCTATTATCAATCATAAAATAAATTGTAAAGAAAATAATTCGTAAAGAAAAGATATCAAATATTATTATATATTAAACATAAAAGTATAATAATTACCTTATAAGTGATCCAAGATGATAGATCACATCCCATACTCCTTTTGTTGCACATCCATAAAAAACAAGAGGTAGAATGTGCTACAACAAGATATGTGAGTCAGGTATCTTCAACAAATAAGCTCTTGTCATCCAAAGTAAACATGTTTTGGAAAGATGCTCCATATCCTATAGGTGTTTAAATCAATTGAATCCTATTATTGATAGTTTGCATCTCCTTTTTTGTAAGTATGCAAGGAGCATGCTCATACATTGTTTCCTATTGATTTTTATAAAAAATTGACCATAAATTAGGTTTTGATTTTTTATCCTTTAAATCATTTCTTGATGTTGTTATGTCTTTTAATCCAGAAACATGTTGCCATAATGAATAATAAAAATTCTTGAATATATGCATAGGATCAAGAAGATGAACAAATCTTTAACTCTCTCCAATAGTCCAAAGGATACCAGGGAAATATTGATGCTTATATTGGAGATTCTCATACCGACGTGTATACCGTCGCTTATGTTTATCAGGTCCCGGAGACACACATATACTGAGGATAGTATAGAAAGAAAATCTCAAAAAAGTACTAAGAGAATAAAAAGAGACAAGAGACTAGACACAAGATTGGGTACAATCTCCCCCACATACTTGTTAAAAGTCAAGCTTCAAGCTACAAATTCGTGGGAAATCTTTTATGGACATGTGGAGCAATCAAAGGAAGCCAAAAGCCACGAGATTCCATCAAGAAAAGTCACTCAACCACTCCCCAATTCATCTCAACTAAATCCTCCAAGTTAGGAGGCTGATTTGGGAAGGTAGTTCCTAGATTTTAGGGGCACACTTCTCACTATAAAAGGAGCATGTATCCCGACTTCTTTTGGCCCATATTCTTGGAGTTTTAGCTCATGTAAAGTGAGCACTAAGTGCTGGAGTTGTGATAAGCAAGCCCCTTGCTTAAGCTAGCCCTTTGCTTGCTTGTTTGTTTTCTTTTAGTAGGCATATCTATGTGTGTGCGTAGGCAGTGTTGCAACTCTCTACCCCTCAGTTGTTAGCATTGGTTCTCCCTCATATTGTATCCATTTGATGTAATTCTTGTCTCATCGGATAGCTATTAGAGTCTATTTTATGCTCACAAAGTCTCTGGATCATTCTCTGAGTAATCTGGGAGCAACATTCATTTTAGTGAAGTTGTGTGATTGATATCTCTCTTGGTGTGTAGGCTTTGTTGGAAATATTTTGCTCTCTGTTGTAAGGGCTGGTTCTCCTTCTCTATGTATTCATTTGATATGATTTTGGTGTCATTGGGTAGCTATTAGAGTCCTCTAAAGTTGACCCAAGTTTGAGGTTCATTCTCTGTATAATCTCTGAGAAAAGCTTGCTGGAGTGAAGTGAGGTATCTGCTTGACTAGCAGTTGTGAGCATTCAACTAGCTCATGTTGTAGACATTTTTTCTCCTTGTGTAAGCATCCATATGAAGTGAAATTTGTTTTGTTGGAAAGCTCTTGATGTGTACTACATGTCTACAAAAGCTCACTGGAGTTCTCTGCATAAGCTCTGAGTAAGAGCATTTTTGGTGTGCAGAGGTCAAAGAAGGATACCTGTGGAGGTCATTCACGCTTCGTCGTTGCTTAGGGGTTGAGATACTTCCCCCATCAGTGGTATTAGAGCATTTGGGCATCTTAGAGGCATCACATACAAGCAAGAAGACCTCTTGGAGTTGGTGGTTAAAGATTTGCATCAACAAAAGCTTCTTGGAGGTAGCTCACATCAAGGGGGAGCTATTCTACTCAAAGTTTCAAGAGCACAAGGTGTCCATCTAAGGAAAGCTTTGGATTGAGGTAACCTCAGAGCCTCATTTTCATTTTACACACATTGGAGCATTAGCCAAGGGCTAGGTCAAGTATCAAAGACTAGATATGGGAGACTTCAACACTCAAATTGAAAAGCTAGACAAAGGGAACTATCAACCATGGAGATTTAGGGTCTCCAACTATCTTATGGGCAATGGCCTTTGGGGGTTGATTAGTGGAAGTGAACCAAGACCTAGGTTGGATGAGAATCCAACCAATGACCAGAGAAGGGCCTTTAGGGAATGGAATGAAAGAGACAAGAGGGTTATCTTTATCCTTTCCCAACACATTAGCAATAGCATGATCGGCCATATCCAAGACTTGGATTCAAGCATGAAGGTATGGGAGACACTTGAAAGGCTTTATTCAACAAGCACCAAAGCAAAGAAGATCCAACTCAAGAATGAGCTCAACAACCTTAGGAAGAGCTCAGGGAGTAGCATAAATGACTACATACTTAAGGTCAAGGAGTTATCAGATGCATTGGGGTCCATTGGAAGCCACGTAGACGATGACGATCTTGTGGCTTATACTCTCAATGGTTTGAGAGATGATGAGAAGTGGAAACCCTTTACCACTTCAGTTTATGTAAGGGATAATCTTCTCGATTTTGAGCAATTGGTTGCTCTCATGGTCACCAAAGAAATGAACATAGGTGGAAGTTCAACTAAAAGCAAGGATGCACAAGTTTTCTATGCAGGTAATCAAAGGGGCAAAGGAAGACGAGGACAAGGAAGGGGCAAAGGAAGGTTTGGAGGAAGGCAAGGCCACTCAAGCAATCAAGGACATGACCAAGGCACCTCATCACAAAGAGGGAGAGGAAGAGGAGGACGACATCAACAAAACAGGAATCAAGATGGTGAAGGATGTTACATATGTGGCAAGTTTGGCCACTATGCTAGAGATTGCTACCAAGGAGGAAACCAAAGGAGCTATAATCAAGGTTCTTCATACAAAGGCCAAGGTAATTATGCTTCTACAAGTTCAGAAAATGATAATCTCTTGATGATGCACATGAATGGGAATTCAAGCAAAGTAGATAACACTTGGTATATTGATAGTGGATGTAGCAACCATATGAGTTGCAATGCTTCTTGGTTTACTAATCTACATGTTCCCAAAGGTAAAGGACATGTAGAAACAGGTGATGATACATCCCACGAGATCTCCCATGTTGGAGATGTAGCTTTGGATGACAAGGAGGAAGGAAGATGTCTCAAGGATGTCTTGCATGTACCTACTATCACAAAGAACTTGGTGTCCGTTGGGCAAATGGTTGAAAGAGGCTATCAAGTAAGGTTCAACAAAGGTGGATGCTTTGTGGAGAACCCTAAGCAAGGTTACAAGGTCATAGCAAGAGGAAAGAAGCAAGGGAGACTCTTCACTTTGGAGGTAAATTCTCATTCCACTCAACATGTCTACTTCACATATGGAAACAAGAGGATTTCGGAGTTGGACTTGTGGCACAAGAGGATAGGTCACATCAACATACAAAGAATGAAGGAAATGCAATTCAAGAGGCTCGTTGAAGGTCTTCCCAACTTCCAAGGACAAGGTATGAAGCATTTATGTGAATCTTGTCAACTAGGGAAGCAAGCGAGACTTCCATTCAAGAAGAGTGGCTACATAAGCCAACATCCATTGGAGTTGATACATACAGATGTATGGGGGCCAACCAAAGAGCAATCCATTGGAGGTAACAAGTACTTTGTCACTATTATAGATGATTGCACAAGGATGGTTTGGGTTTATTTCATCAAAAACAAATCAGATGTGTTTACATGTTTCAAAGCATTCAAGGCAATGGTAGAGAAGGAAACAGGTACATATATCAAGAAGCTAAGGTCCGATGGAGGGGGAGAATATTTCTCCAATGAGTTTTCTGATTTTTTAATGGATCAAGGCATCAAGAGGCAAGTAACATGCAGGTACACACACCAACAAAATGGAGTAGCAGAGAGAAAGAATAGATACATTGCCGAGATCGCTAGAGCAATGCTTAATGAGATGAATGTACCTAACATGTTTTGGAGTGATGCAGCAAATACCGACGTGTATCTTATGAATAGGGCTCCTACCTCAGGGATCTATTGCTTGACACCATATCAAGCCTATTATGGTAAGAAACCTGACCTTTCCCACTTGAAGATATTTGGATGTACTTGTTATGTACATGTGCCAAGTGAATTGAGGCACAAGCTACAACCAAAGGCAGAAAAGTGTGTGTTTCTAGGATATTCAAATGATCATAAAGGTTACAGGTGCTTCAACCCAAACACAAAGGACTTGAGGATATCAAGGGATGTAGCATTTGATGAGCTACTCCCTTGGTATAAGAAGTATGATTGTATGCAGGACTATGAAGAAGAAAAGCATGGACATGATGTAGAACAAATTGACCTAGAGCTAAGCGGCCCAAGGTGTTCCATCAATGAAGATAGTTCAAGCATGAACTCACCATGGAGGGGGACATCTTCATCAAGCTATGAAGCACAATCAATCAACAAAGGAAAAGCAACATTGGTGGAGTTGGATGAAGAAGGTAATGAAGTTGAAGATGATGAAGGACACATGATGGAGAAAGAAGCCACGTCAAAGAAAGAGATCAAGTTCCCAAGGCAAAGGAGGTTTATTCCTCCAAAATGTGAAGAAAGGAAGTCTTCTAGAGTTAAGTATCCAACTCAAAGGTTTACTTATGATTCATACATGGCAACGCATTATGCATATATGAACAAAGTAGTAGAAGATCATGAGCCCGATTGCTATGAAGATGCAAGCAGGTACACCGAATGGAAAGAGGCAATGCAAGAAGAGATCGACGCACTTGAGGAAAATCAAACATGGACTCTAGTGCCCAAGAAGGATAACATGAAGGTAATAGGTAATAAGTGGGTGTATAAAGTAAAGAGGAATTCAGATGGATCTATTTCTAGGTTCAAAGCAAGATTGGTGGCCAAGGGTTTTGCACAAACCTATGGAGTGGACTTTGAAGAGACATTCAGCCCCGTGGCAAAGATGAGCACCATTAGGACACTCATTGCAATGGCTGCTAGCAAAGGATGGAAGCTTTTCCAATTGGATATCAAGAATGCCTTTCTCAATGGAGACTTGGAAGAAGAGGTATACATGGAGCAACCACTAGGTTTTGTTCATAAAGAGTTTCCACATCATGTTTGTAGGTTGAAGAAGGCACTTTATTGCTCCAAGGGCTTGGAACCAAAGATTGGTGGACTATTTGATCAAATGTGGTTACAATCAATGCAAGGCGGATCCATCTCTCTTCATCAAACAAAGAGGAGAACTTGTGGTCTACATGTGTGTGTATGTAGATGATCTTATCATTACAGGTAATGATACAAAGGGCATTGAGGAGATCAAGGCAAAGCTTGGAGAGGAGTTTAGGATCTCTGATCTTGGAGATCTTAGGTATTTTCTTGGCATTGAAGTTGTATACAAAGAAGAAGGTATTATGCTCATACAAAGGAAGTATATTCTAGACCTACTTGAGAGGTTTGGGATGCTACATTGCAAGCCTATTTCAAATCCCATGGAAGTTAATGTAAAGCTAAGCTCCATTGATGGAGAGCCATTAGAGGATGTAACCTTGTATCGATCTATTGTAGGCTCTTTCAATTATGCCACAATAACTAGGCCCGACATAGCATATGGAGTTGGAGTGTTATCACAACTTATGCATAGTCCAAGGACTACACACTTGCAAGCTGCAAGAAGAATGTTACGATATCTCAAGGCCACTATAAATGAAGGATTGTTCTATTCATTTGATGATGATATGCAGGTCAAAGCTTATTCTGATGCCGATTGGGCCGGTTCAAAGGAGGATAGAAGAAGTACAAGTGGTTACCTAGTCATGCTAGGTAGCAATCTCATGGATTTCAAAGAAGCAACCCACGGTGGCATTATCTTCCACCGAGGCTGAGTATAGAGCTTTGGCTCAAGTCACATGTGAGCTAATGTGGATTAAGAAGTTATTTATGGAGCTTAATTTGCAGGTTGACACATATCCAATTTTCTGTGACAATATGAGTAGCATTCATCTAGCATCGAATCCTGTCTATCATGCTAGAACCAAGCATATTGAAGTGCACTATCACTTCATAAGGGAAAAGGTGATATCCAAGGAAGTTTCAGTACATCATATTGGTACCAAAGACCAAGTTGCCGACATGTTTACAAAGGCTTTGGATGGAATGAAGATTTCAAAATTCAAGCAAAGCATCAACATGAAGGAGCTTGGATGAGGATGAAGAATTGAAGCTTCAGGGGGAGTGTTAAAAGTCAAGCTTCAAGCTACAAATTCGTGGGGAATCTTTTATGGACATGTGGAGCAATCAAAGGAAGCCAAAAGCCACGAGATTCCATCAAGAAAGGTCACTCAACCACTCCCCAATTCATCTCAACTAAATCCTCCAAGTTAGGAGGCTGATTTGGGAAGGTAGTTCCTAGATTTTAGGGGCACACTTCTCACTATAAAAGGAGCATGTATCCCGACTTCTTTTGGCCCATCTTCTTGGAGTTTTAGCTCATGTAAAGTGAGCAATAAGTGCTGGAGTTGTGATAAGCAAGCCCCTTGCTTGCTTGTTTGTTTTCTTTTAGTAGGCATATCTATGTGTGTGCGCAGGCAGTGTTGCAACTCTCTACCCCTGAGTTGTTAGCATTGGTTCTTCCTCATATTGTATCCATTTGATGTAATTCTTGTCTCATTGGATAGCTATTAGAGTCTATTTTATGCTCACAAAGTCTCTGGATCATTCTCTGAGTAATCTGGGAGCAACATTCATTTTAGTGAAGTTGTGTGATTGATATCTCTCTTGGTGTGTAGGCTTTGTTGGAAATATTTTGCTCTCTATTGTAAGGGCTGGTTCTCCTTCTCTATGTATCCATTTGCTATGATTTTGGTGTCATGGGGTAGCTATTAGAGTCTTCTAAAGTTGACCCAAGTTTGAGGTTCATTCTCTATATAATCTCTGAGAAAAGCTTGCTGGAGTGAAGTGAGGTATCTGCTTGACTAGCAGTTGTGAGCATTCAACTAGCTCATGTTGTAGACATTGTTTCTCCTTGTGTAAGCATCCATTTGAAGTGAAATTTGTTTTGTTGGAAAGCTCTTGGTGTGTACTACAGGTCTACAAAAGCTCACTGGAGTTCTCTGCATAAGCTCTGAGTAAGAGCATTTTGGGTGTGCAGAGGTCAAAGAAGGATACCTGTGGAGGTCATTCACGCTTCGTCGTTGCTTAGGGGTTGAGATACTTCCCCCATCAATACTTCGATGGACGAGTCTATCAGAGCATGTATATTTAGATATTTCTCACTATGTCTTGAATAGAAGTTACATGAGGGAGGTACTTTGAAAACAGTGCGTTTACAGAACTTTGCTTTATTTACAAAATCATTGTTCTTTAAGCGATCTACTATTTTTACAAAAATGTTGCTTTCTAAATCGATCTATTATTTTTACAAAAAATAACTAAAATACTATTTTCTAAATATTCTTCTAAATATCTTCAAAAATATGTAAATAATTCCACATGCATTCATACCCTCGAAATCAATACACAAATCACGTTAAAACCCTCAAGACATTAAAATTCATATAACATTCCATTATTCCATAAAATATAGCATGCCTCCTAGTTGACAAGAAACTGACCTCAGTGGATAAGAATAAAATAGACATGGATGGCCAGTCCCATGTCCCATCACTAAACACTCATAAGCATATTCCATGTTAAAAACATGCATGGAATTAGAAAATTGGAATTTAATGTGATTGTGAATGATATGCAAAAATCAAATGATCATAGTGTGGAGTTAGTGATGTTGTATGGATCCATTGAGATTCTTCAAGTGAGTGATTTTTATATTTAACCAAATATCTATTATATTTATTACCTCTGCATGGAGTAGCAACATCATAATCAAATATTTTCTTTGGAATTAAAATTTCAGCATCCTCTTCAAGTAATCGAGGATCATCTAAAATAGGAATGAGTTGTAAAGTTCCTTTAAAAGATTTCATTGATATGAAAAGAATTATGTATATTCCAATGAGAAGTATGGACTCTAATGTAAAAGCATTCTCATTATTTTTTTTTAATAATATGGAAAGTTCCATAATAACGTGGTGCAAGTTTAACTTATGATGTTGTGAAATATTTTTCAAACATATTTTAATGATTCATAACCATCCAAGTCATTTCCATTAAATTGTTTAGTTACTCATTTCTTATTAACAGTAACATTCTTGACTCCTCTTAATGTGCTTATAAACCTCATGAAGTGTAGAAATATGTTCTTGTGCAAAAAAATCCGCCATAAGTATATCAGTTTGAGTGAAAGTCATGGGAGTGGGAAGCTTTTTACCATAAACAATTTCATACGGTGCACGTCCTCTATTGGTATGTGTTGTGTTATTATATGCAAACTGTAGTAAAAGAATTTTCTCATCCCAATTACTTGGATTATCTAAAGAATAACAACATAATAAATCTAAAATAGTACTATTTGTAGCTTCACTGTGCCCATTACTTTTAAAATCAAATGGAGAGCTAAAGTCTATTTTAGAACCTAAATTCAAAAATAATGCAACCCAAAAGTGATTACAAAAATGAACATCTTGATCTGAAAGAATAACTTTTGGAAAACTATGATGCAAAAAAATACATTTTATAAATAACTTAGCAGCTTGAGGTGTAGAAAGAGTCTTATTACAAGGAATGAAATATGCTTGTTTACTAAACCTATCAATAAATGTCCAAATCATATCATTATGAGATGAAGTTGTAGGAAGATCAGTAATAAAATCCATAGAAAGTTGTTCCCATGGTCCATTAGGTATGGGAAGTGGCATTAATAATACAAATGGTTTACCAGGATGTCTTTTCACATGTTCACATACAATGCAATGGGAAACATGCTGTGCAATATCCTTTTCCATATTTTGGCCAAAAGAAAAATTCTTTGCAGGTAGAAATAGTACTTTGTATGCCCCTATGACCCATATACGGTGGTTCATGAATCTCTTTCATAACAAATTCTTTAAAACCTTGTGTGATACATAACTTTTGTTGGAAATGCAAGAATCCATTATGAAAAGTGTAGTGATCCTCACTAAATGTTGTAGAATTATTGAAAGCATTCCATGTTTGTGAAAAATATAAATCAGATGCATAAGTAGGAACCATGTCATGCGATGAATGAATATGAACAGCAAAAACATTATTGATTGAATTAAAATTTGTTTGTGGGAATGGGAAGTGACTAAGGGCATCAGTTGCAACATTAGCTTTGCCAAGTCGATATTGAATCATAGGCTGAAATTTTTGTATGAATGAAGCACATTTAATGTGTCTATCAGAAATCAATGGTTGATTTAATAAATGCTTAATAGCCTATTGGTCTATTTTTATTATAACTTCAAAACCCATAAGGTAACGTTTCCAAATTTTTAAAGCATGCACATCTCCCAAAAGTTCCTTATCATATGTACTATAATTCTTTTCAAAAGGTTTAAGTTTCCTACTTTCAAATGTAATAGGATGTTAATTTTGCATTAATACAACACCTATACCTAAACCACTAGCATATGTAACTACATGGAAAGGTTGTGCAAATCTGGTAATTGCAAAATAGATGCATGAGAAAGTGCATGTTTGATTTTTTCAAAAGATTGTTGTTGTGCTAATCCCCATGCAAAATTTAACTTTTTCTTCAATAATAATGTGAGTGGAAGTGTTGAATAAGAAAAACCTTTTACAAACTTTCTATAAAAACTAGCTAACCCTAGAAAAGAGCATACATCCTTCACTGATTGAGGTACAAGCCACTCTTCATTTACTTTAATTTCCTTTGGATCTACATGAATGCCTTGAGTAGAAACAATGTCCTAAATACTCTGATTATTTTGGAAGAAATAACTCTTTTTAGGATTGGTATGAAGTTTGATTTTGCATAACAATTAAAGAGAGTTGCTAAATGATTTTCATGGTCATTGTCATTCTCACTATAGACAAGTATATCATCAAAGAAAACAAGAAGAAAAGCTTGGTACTCAAGAAAAATGTTATTCATCATGTGTCCAAATGTAGCACGTGCATTGGTGAGTCCAAAAGGCATTACCATGAATTCAAAACTACTAGATTGAGTTCTAAATGCAGTTTTATAAATGTCATTTTGGGTCATGTGTGTCTGATGATACCTAGATTTAAGATCAATTTTGCTAAAGACATGTGCTCCACGAAGTTTATCTAGCAAATCATCTATCCTAAGAATAGGATATCTATTTTTAATTGTGATCTTATTGAGTGCTCTATAGGCAATGCACATCCTATAAGTCTTGTTCTTCTTCTCTACTAAGAGAAAAAGTGCTCCAAAGGGAGAAGAATTAGGCCTTATAAGTCCTTGTAGAGTAGATCCTTAACTTGATTAACTATTTCTTGTTGATGTAAAGGTCCATGCCTATAAGGTGCTTTATGGGGAGGAGAACTATCAGGAATTAAGTCTATACTATGGTCAAGAGATCCCCTAAAAGGTGGTAGTATCATAAAGCAATCCTCATAGGAATCCATAAATGATTTATGTGCATTAGGAAGTCTATGTGTATAATCAAATATGTTAGTGAAAAAGACAATACATGAATTGTAGCCTTTCCTAAATGCATGTTTTACTTGAGTATGACTAATTAATGGAAATGGTTGGAACTCATGCATTGCAGACAAAGAAATATCTTGATTGTTAAACTTAGAACAAATTGTGCATGTGTGTGTTATAATCAATGCATGGATTATAATGATGATGAAAAGGCATACCAAGTATAACATCATAGGATTGCAAAGGAGAAATTAAGAATGTGCATTTATGTATGTATGAACCTATACAATTCTGAATGTTATGCATTTCACTTGTAACATTATATCTATTTCCTTGAAATGTAGCCTTAACTTTATACATAGAAGGAAGCGGATGTAATTGGAGATCTTGCACTAGTGTATGAGAAATAAAATCATGGGAACTACCATCATCATGTAAAATATTAACAACTTTACCATTAATGTTACCTTGCATGAAAAGTAAAGAATGAATAGAAATTGTGTTACCCAAGGTACTTATATATCTTTCCAATGTTTTTCCAGTCCAATCAAGTTCAGTGTCTTCACGAACCACCTCCATGTTGTGTACTTGAGCTGCATCAAGCTTCATGTTTTTAGTTTGGAACCTACATCTAGCTTTAGTATGACTAAACTTACCACATGCTAGCAAGTAATACGGGGCCTCTTTTGTTGAGCATCCATGTTGAAAAGTAGGTGGGCACTAAAAAGTAGGGGAAGTGAAAGTAGTGAAAGGATGCTTGAAAAGAAAATTGGGCTTGATTGGTTGTTGTCGTTGACGCGTTTGTTGTAAGCGAATGCACTTGTGATGGATTGAAACTCCTTCTCAGCATCATATGCATAAGAAATAGCTTCATAGACGATCGTAGGACTAAGCGTGTTGAGCTTAGCTTAGATTCCCATCTCCAAACCACCTTCATACTTCCATTGCAAGGTGTCTTCAGGAATCATTTCAAGTGATCAAATAAGTAGTAGTTGTTGCCAAAATTATTGAGTATAGGTAGACACAATATCTCCTCCTTTTCATCCAAAAGTTGTCCATGATTGACGAGCATGTAAGTGGAACTAAGGAGGAAGGAAGGATTCCTTGATCTTTTCTTGAAATACGATGAGAAATCTATCAGAGCATGTATATTTATAGGCATTTTTCATTACTTCTTGAATAGAAGATAGATGAGGGTGGTGCTTCAAAAGCGTGTATTTATGAAAATATGTTTTATTTACAAAATCATCACTTTTCAAGCGACCTACTATTTTTACAAAAACGTCGCTTTCTAAAGCGATCTATTATTTTTACAAAAACTAACTAAAATACTATCTTCTAAATATTCTTCTAGATATCTTCTATTTGAATAAGTCCACGTGCATTCACACCCTCATGACTCTTCACCTACTAAATCAAAACACAAATCACATTAAAACCCTAAAGACATTAAAATCCATATAACGTTCCATTTTCCATAAAGTATAACATGCCTCCCACTTGAAAAGTAGCTGACCTGCGTAGATAAAAATAAATTAGACATGGATGTCCAGTCACATGTCCCATCACTAAACAATTATGAGCATGTTCCATGTAAAAACACATGCATGGAATTGGAAAACTGGAATTCAACATGACTGTGAATGATATGTAGAAATCAAATGATCATATTGTGGAGTAAGTGATGTTTTATAAATCCATTAAGATTCTTCAAGTGAGTGATTTTTATATTTAATCAAATATCTATGATATTAATTACCTATGCCTGTAGTAATAACGTCATAATCAAGTATTTTCTTTGGAATTCAAATTTCAGCATCTTTTTCAAGTAATGGATGATCATCTACAAAAGGAATAAGTGGTAAAGTTTCTTTAAAAGATTTCAATAAACTGATATGAAAAGAATTATTTATATTCCAATGAGAAGGTATGTCTAATCTAAAAGCATCCTCATTAATTTTTTGAATAATACAGAAAGTTCCATAATAACATGGTGCAAGTTTAACTTTAGGATGTTGTGAAATATTTTTCAAACATCTTTTAATGATTTATAACCATACCAATTAATTTTCATTAAACTATTTAGGTACTCATTTCTTATTAACATTATGCATCATTAGGGGGGGAAAAGTAAACCTTGCATGGGCCTTGTAAGGATTCATAATTCTTAGGGATTAAAATGGTTAATCTAGTGGATTAAGGGGGCATTAAAAACCAGTAGTGGTATTCTCAGACAAAATAATATTTGATAGTCTCTGTATTTGAATTGTCAGATATGAAATTCTAGAGCCTTGGATGCTTTAATCCAAAGGCTAAGATTGAATGGATGGGCCTCTAGAGAGAGAGAGTGGTGGAAAATTCATGGGAGCTTGGCATTTTTTGCGCAAGCTTTTTGCTCACCTTCTGCACGATTTTTAGCCCTTGGATGGAGGAGAGATCTAATGGTACCCCACGTTTGGGGCTGATCTACTACTACATGTTGTTGTGAGCCATTCGATTTGGCATTAATCCCATGGAGGAGGAGAAAGAGGGTTAAGCAAATCAATGGCTAGCAATCAAGGCACCTTTTCTTTTTGGAAGTTATTAGCAGCCATCGAATCGAAGGCTTAATCCAATCGATAAAAATCAAAGGTGCTATTTTTTTGCTTGAGTCAATCTCAACCATTGAATACCCATCTAATCCAAGGGCTTAAATGGATGGATGCCTTGACTTTTTCGATTCAACCTCATCCATTGGAACTTTGGGAAAATCCAAAGTTTATAGTTCATTTGCAAGACTTTCAAAACCATTTTAGCAACCAAAACCACCAATACTATCTGGTTTCTTCCTCTTTGGCCACTAAAAAACAAGGGAACTCTATGCCTAACCTAGGTGATTAAGGGACTATAGTGTGTCCAACCACCCTCTTCTCATTGGTCCATCCCTAATCACTCCTTAATCTAAAAGACGCATGCAGGGTTCATTTTTTCCCCTAATGTGTAATGTTCTTGAATCTTCTTAATGTTCTCATGAACCTCATGAAGTGTAAAAATATGATCTTGTACAAAAAAATCAGCCATAGGTATATCAATTTGAGTGAAATTCATGGGAGTGGGAAGCTTTTTACCATAAACAATTTCATACGGTGCATGTCTAGTAGTGGTATGTGTTGTGTTATTATATGCAAACTGTAGTAAAGGAATTTTCTCATCCCAATTACTTGGATTATCCAGGGAATAACAACATAATATATCAAAAATAGTACTATTCGTAGCTTCACTTTTCCCATTACTTTTAGGATGAAATGTAGAGCTAAAGTCTATTTTACAACCTAAATTTTTAAATAATGCAACCCAAAAGTGATTACAAAAATGAACATCTCAATCTGAAAGAATAACTTTTGGAAAACCATGATGCAGAAAAATACATTTAATAAAGAACTTACAAGCTTGAGGTGTAGAAAGAGTCTTTTTACAAGAAATGAAATATGCTTGTTTAATAAACCTATCAACAATTGTCCAAATCATATCATTAAGAGATGAAGTTGTAGGAAGACTAGTAATAAAATCAATAGAAATTTGTTGCCATGGTTCATTAGGTATGGGAAGTGGAATTAATAGTCCAAATGGTTTACCATGATGTCTTTTCACTTGTTGACACACAATGCAATGGGAGACATACTGTGCAATATCCTTTTCCATATTTGGCCAAAAGAAAAATTCTTTCCACATAGAAATAGTACTTTGTATGCCCCTATGACCCATATACGGAGGTTCATGCATATCTTTCATAAAAAATCTTTAAAACCTTGTGTGATGCATAACTTGTCTTGGAAATACAAGAATCCATTATGAAAAGTGTAGTGATCCTCACTAAATGTTGTAAAATTATTGAAGGCATTCTATGTTTGTGAGAAATATAAATCAAATGCATAAGTAGGAACCATGTCATGAATTGAATGAATATGAACAACAGAAATATTCTTGACTGAAATAATATTTGTTTGTGAGAATGGGAAGCGACTAAGGGCATCAGCTACAACATTAGCTTTGCCAGGTTGATATTGAATCATAGGCTAAAAGTTTTGTATAAATGAAGCCCATTTAATGTGTCTATCAAAAATCAATGGTTTCAAATTTAATAAATGCTTAATAGCATGTTGGTCTATATTGATTCTAACTTCAAAACCCGTGATCCATGCACAATAGCCAAAAGTTCCTTATCATACATACTATAACTCTTTTCAAAAGGTTTAAGTTTCCTACTTTCAAATGTAATGGGATGATCATTTTGCATTAATACAACACCTATACCTAAACCACTAGCATCTGCAACTGCATGGAAATGTTGTGCAAAATCTGGTAATTACTCTATAGTCAATGCATATCTTATAAGTCTTGTTCTTCTTCTCTATTAAGAGAACAGGTGCTCGAAAGGGAAAAGAACTAGGCCATATAAGTCCTTTGTGGATTAGATCCTTAACTTGATTAGCTATTTCTTGTTGATGTAAATGTCCATGACTTTTATGGGGATGAGAACTACGAGGAATTAAGTCTATAGTATGGTCAAGAGATCCCCTAGAAGATGGTAGTTTAGAAGGAAAATCATCCATAAAGCAATCCATAGGAATCCATAAATGATTTATGTGCATTAGGAACTCTATGTGTTTAATCAAATATGTTATTGGCAAAGCCAATACATGAATTCTAGCCTTTCTTAAATGCATGTTTTACTTGAGTATGACTAATTAATGCAAATGAATGGAACTCATGCATTGCACACAAAGAAATATCTTGATTGTTAAACTTAAAACAAATTGTGTGTGTGTGTGTTATAATCAATACATGGATTATAATGATGATGATGAAAAGGCATACCAAGTATAACATCATAGGATTGCAAAGGAGCAATTAGGAATGTGCGTTTATCTATGTATGAACCAATACAATTTTGAACGTTATGCACTTCACTTGTAACATTATATCTATTTCGTTGAAATAGAGCCTTAACTTTATACATAGAAGGAAGTGGATGTAATTGGAGATCTTGCACTAGTGTATGAGAAATAAAATCATGCAAACTACCATCATCATGTAAAATATTAACAACTTTACCATTAAAAGTACCTTGCATGCAAAGTAAAGAATGAATAGAATTTGTGTTACCCAGGTACTTAGATCTTTTTCCAATGCTTCCTCAGTTCAATCGATTTCAGTGTCTTGAGGAACCACCTCCATGTTTTGTACTTGAGCTCGAACAAGCTTCATGTTGTTAGTTCGGAACCTACATTTAGCTTTAGTATGACTAAACTTACCACATGCTAGCAAGAGATATGGGGCCTCTTTTGTTGAGCATCCATCGTTGTAGTGTGAAGGGTTGGAGGTTTGGTAGGATGTAAGGGGTTTGGCTTATGAACTTCTAAAATTGGATTGAGGAGGGTGCTGAAAATTAGGTGGGCACTAAAAAGTAAGGGAAGAGAAAGTAGTGAAAGGACGCTAAAAATGAAAATTGGGCTTGATTGGTTGTCCTTGACGTGTTCGTTGTAAGTGAATGAATGCACTTGGTGAAGGATTGAAGCTCCTTCTCAGCATCATGTGCATAAGAAATAGCTTCATAGATGGTCGTAGGACTTAGTGTGTCGATCTTTGCTTGGATTCCCATCTCCAGACCATTGTCATAATTCCATTGCAAGGTGTCTTCAGGAATCGTTTCAAGCGATCGAATAAGTAGTAGCCATTGTCAAAAAATTGACTATAGGTAGACATAGTATCTCCTTCCTTCCATCCAAAAGTTTTCCATGATCGACGAGCATGTAAGTGGAAAGAAGGAGCAAGGAAGGATTTGTTGATATATTTAGGTAGTGATGTGTGTGAACACTTTTTTCCCTCTTTAGGAAGTTTTTTCCCCGGCTTGTGTATATGCCTATAGCCCTAATGGGTTACTTATGTTTGTACATTCTAGTGGTAATATATTCAGTATTGTGTATTGTGCTCCAAGCTTCTCCTTCTTCCTTGTGCTATTCGCATGCTTCTGCACACTTTTAACTCCAACGATTGGTATTAGAGCAACACGCTTCATCTAGCGCATTGTCGACACCCCTCTGGTTGTAGTCTTAGAGCCGCACGAAATTTGGTGAGCATACTTAAGGTGATTAGGAGATCAAAATAGGTTCGCTTTGTGGTATTGAAATCACGATCTGAGCTCGCTTTGGCCTTTGAATGCACTATCCTAGCACTTGTGTAGGCTATTTTGTCTTTTTGTGCCAAAGATATATGTAGATTTTGGTTCACCAGTATAAGTGTCGTGAATTCTGCTACATGTTTAGTAGAACTCGATGGGGTAGTTCTGTTCAACTTTTTGAGATAAAATCAATATTCTGCGTCAAGGTATTTTATACAGTGGTCATGGCTGAAAGCAGTGATGTATTCCGTATATTGGCTACTGAGGATAAGTTGGATGGTACGAATTACCCGTTATGGGATTATATGATGCATCATGTATTGGTCACAAAAGGACTATGGAATATTATGCACGGTGTTGAAAAAAGTCCTACTACACTTGCAAATAAAGGTACTGAAGTTGATGTTGATGACATTGAAGATGGTGATATTCTGCAGATTCCTGTTTGTGTTGCGGTTCCTATTGCACCAACTGTAGAGCAAATTCGTTGGGATGGCAGAGATGCTCAGTCACATGCATTCATAGCGTTGTCTATCAAACGTGGCATTATTCCTCACGTTTGCTCTTGCAGAATACCCAAGGATGCTTGGGAGACACTTACCACATTGTACCAGGCTAGGAATGAGACTCGTGTTGCTTACCTCCGAAAATAGTTGGAGATTGAGCATATGAATGAAGGTGATTCTATGGACAATTTTCAAACAAAGATCAAGGATTTGAAGGAATAGTTGATTTTTGTTGATGAAGTCCTTCCTGATAGTTCACTTGTGCAGACTGTTCTTAATGCTCTTCCTGACTCATATCAGAGTTTTGCTTCTACCCTTCGTTTGATGATGAAAGGCAATCCAAATGTCTTAATGTTTGAAGAGTTAGTTTTTGTTTTTTTGCAGGAAGATCAAACTAGGTAGAGCTGTTCTATTATGCGTATTGCAGATCAAGCTTTCTTGGGTAGTCAAAAGGGCAAAGGTAAATGGTGCTCATCTGCTAGTAAGTAGAAATTTGCACGAAGAAGGAAGATAAGGATGAGGAGAAATCAGAAAAGCAAAAATTGTTTGCAAATATTGTAAAGTAAATGATAATGTCATTAAGAGTTGTCCAAAATTGGCTACTAAAGAGGCAAAGAAGAAAGAGGCCGGAATGGTTGTTGTAGAGGCCTCTACACCGAAAACAGAGTCTGCTAATCTTGTGTAGAATGAAGAATGGGCATTTACTATTATTTGCAATTTTGACCCATCTTCTCATGACCAGTGTATGTTTGTAGTAGACTCAGATCTTTGGTATTTCGATAGTGGGGCAACCAAATATATTACCTCACAGTGGAGGGAATACTGTCACATGCGCCAATGACTCCTCTTATCCTATCATAGGAGTTGGTAAGATCATTCTGACTACTCCTGATGGTAGTAGTTCTTTCACTTTGTTAGATGTTTTATCTGTGTCAGGGATCAAGAAGAATTTGTTATCAGTTTTGGCTTTGGCCAAGATTGGCTTGGTTGTGAAATTTGTTGATGACTGGTGTACAGTTCATTATCTATCAAATGGAAACATGATTATTACTTTTGGCATTTTATGTCGTGTGCTACATAAGCTCATAGACTATGAGAAATTTATGAATGATTCAATATGTGCAGTACATGATTATCAGGCTATGTCAGATGCAAAGCTTTGGCATGCACGCTTTGGTCATCTAAATTTTGCTAGTTTGTTACGCCTGCAGAAATCTGAAATGGTATCCTCTTTGCCCAAACTTGAGACACCCGGTAAACATTTCTCTTAAGAACGTATTTTGGGCAATGCAATGTTCCTCCTTTGCAAAAGATGGTTCAGTTCGAGCTACTCAGAAATTGCAACTTGTTCATAGTGATGTTTGTGGTCCTATGTAGACACCCTCTTTTGGAAACTATCTTTACTTCGTGACTTTCATCGATGTTTTTTCCAGGCATGCATGGGTATATCCATTTAAGGCAAAGTCCAAAGTGTTTATGTGATTCAAATAGTTTTTGGTTTTGGGTAAAAATCTATCAGCATGTAAAATGGGCACCCTCCAATCTAATCGAGGGGGGGAATATATGTCTTCTGACTTTAATGCATTTTTGGCTAAATATGGGATAAAACATTAATGTACAGTGTCATATACACCTCAGCAGAATGAAGTTGTTGAATAGAAGAACAGGTTACTCATGGAGATGGCGAGGTGTATGGTCAAGAGTCAGGCTTTACCAAAGTTTTTGGATTGAGGTTTATGTGTGCAGCATATGTACTTAATAGGTGGCCCACTAAAGCATTGCAATCTATCACTCCATATGAGGCTTGGCATGGTCATAAGCCATCTGTTGCTCCGTTGACGACATGCTGCTCACTGGTCCTCATGACAAGCATATTGCTGATTTTAAGGTTGATTTGCATGCCTCATTTGAGATGTTTGATTTGGGTCATTTGCATCATTATTTGGGCATTCAATTTATGCAAGTTGATGGTGGAATGGCTTTGTGTGAAACGAAATATATTGACACATTATTGTAGTGTTTTTGCTTTGAAGACTATAAGCCTATTGCCACTCCCATGGAGACATGTTTACGATTGAGGCTTCATGAGCTTGATTTACTTATGCATTACTCAACCACATATTCAGTTTGTTGTCTCACAGATGAGCAGGTTTATGCTTTGCCTAGGTGTCAAGCATTGGTAGGCTGTTAAGCGCATATTTCCCTACTTGAGTGGTATCCGGCTACTTGGATTGTTTTATCCCAAGGGGGGATAACTACTACCAAAGAATAGAAAGAGACAAGAGACTAGACACCACATTGGGTACAATCTACCCCCACATACTCTGATGGATGAGTCTATCTGAGCATGTGTATTTATAGGTATTTTTCATTACATCTTGAATAGAAGATACATGAAGGTGGTGCTTCAAAAAGCCTATGTTTACGAAAATATGCTTTATTTACAAAATCCTTGCTTTTCAAGCGACCTACTATATTTACAAAAACATTTCTTTCTAAAGAAATCTATTATTTTTACAAAAACTAACTAAAATACTATCTTCTAAATATTCTTCTAAATACATTCAAAAAAATCTGAATAAGTCCACGTGCATTCACACCCTCATGAGTCTTCACCTACTAAATCAAAACACAAATCACATTAAAACCCACAAGACATTAAAATCCATATAACATTCCATTATTCCATAAAGTATAACATACCTCCCAGTTGACAAGCAGCTGACCTTCATTGATAATAATAAAATAAACATGGATGGCCAATCACATGTCCCATCACTAAACAATCATAAGCATGTTCCACGTAAAAACACATGCATAGAATTGGAAAACTGGAATTTAATGTGACTATGAATGATATGCAAAAATCAAATGATCATAGTGTGGAGTTAGTGACGTTTTATGAATCCATTGAGATTCTTCAAGTGAGTGATTTTTATATTTTATCGAATATCTATGATCTTGATTACCTGTGCATGTGGTAGTAACATCATAATCAAGTATTTTCTCTAGAATTAAAATTTCAACATCCTCTTCAAGTAGTTGAGGATCATCTAAAATAGGAACAAGTGGTAAAAATCCTTACATTTCAATAAACTGATATGAATAGAATTTTGTATATTCCAATGAGAAGGTATGTCTAATCTAAAAGCATTCTCATTAAATTTTTGAATAATACATAAAGGGCCATGATAACGTGGTGCAAGTTTAACTTTAGGACGTTGTGAAATATTTTTCAAACATCTTTTAATGATTCGTAACCATACCAATTCATTTTCATTAAACTTTTTAGGTACTTGTTTCTTATTAACATTATGCATAGTCCTTGTAAGGATTCCTTGTAACCTTGCATGGTCCTGGTAAGGATTCCTAATTTTTAAGGATTAAAATGGTTAATCTAGTGGATTAAGGGGGCCTAAAAAACCCCTAGTGGTATTCTTAGACAAAATATTATTTGATAGGTTTCGTATTTGAATTGTCAAATATGAAATTTTAGAGCCTTCGGATGCAGTAATCCAAAGGCTAAGATTGAATGGATGGGCCTCTAGAGAGAGAGTGGCAAAAAATTCATGGGAGCTTGTCATTTTTTACGAAGGCTTTTTGCTCGCCTTCTGCATGATTTTCAGCCCTTGGATTGAGGAGAGGATAATGGTACCCCACCTTTGGGGCTGATCTACTACTGCATGTTGCCGTGAGCCATTCGATTTGGCATTAGTTCGATTGAGGAGATAGTACTATGCCTACTGAGGCTCTTATGGCAGATTCTCTTTCCCACATATGGCTGCTAGATTTTCGTTCTTCTTTCCATGTGACACCACATAGAGAATGTTTCTCTACTTATGCACCATTCTCTACTTATGCAGAAAAGTCTCTTGGTACTATGGCACTTGGTGACTCTTACAAGTGTGACATTGTCAAGTTTGGAGATGTGGTTGTGCAGTTCATTGATGGTTCAAAATTTACTATGCATAATGTATGCCATGTATCTCAATTATCATGCATTTTGATGTTACTCAGTCAACTTGATGACCTTGGTTACAAGGTGGTCTTCTATGATCGGTCCTTTTGCATATCGAAGGGAAGTATGGTTATTGCAAAAGGAAGCAAGGTTGGCTCACTTTATCCTTTAATTATATCACAAAAAGAACACTTGTTAGCTGTTATTGAACACCCTATTGCTTGTATTTGGCATCGTTGTTTGGGCCATATATCTCCTAGTGGAATGGAAAATCTTTCTCATTTTGGCTACTTACCTATGTTATCTTCTGATGTTTAATTTTGTGAGCATTTTCAATATGCAAAGCAAACTAGGAATGTGCATAAAATGCACATTAACTCTTCAATTCAGCCTTTCAATCTCATTCATACATGTGTGTGGTCATATGCCCACAAGATCATTAGGAGGTTCTCTTTACTTTGTCACTTTCATAAATGATGCTACTAGAAAATTCTGCGTATATCCTATCAAAATTGAAGGATGAGGTATTCGCTATTTTCAAAAAATGGCTTGCTTCAGTTGAGATTAAAAAAGGAACTAAGCTTAAGGCTTTACATTTTGATAATGGGGGTGAGTATACCTCATATGAATTAAGCCTTTTTTGCCAGTCTAGAAGAATTGGTAGAGAGTTTACAGTTCCTTATATCCCAATACAAAATGGTATAGTTGAAAGGATGAACATAACTATTCAGGATACAGTAGACTCTATGCTACGTCATGCAAACCTTTCACAAAGCTTTTGGGCAGAAGCAATAATGACTACAGTTCATGTGATTAACCTTTCACCTAGTATTGCCAAAGGTATGAAAGTGGCACAAGAGTTATGGATAGGGAAGCCATCATATTCTGATCATCTTTGAGTTTTTGGGTGTGAAGCATATGTTCATATACCCAAGAATCTTAGACAAGAGTTGGACCATAAGTCAAAGAAATGCATTTTTCTTAGATATGGGAGAGAAGGTCAGTTTGGATATCGCTTATGGATCTTGAAACACGGTTAACTGTCAGAAGTAAGGATGTCATTTTCAATGAGTCTAGGATTCATAAACAACCCATTATAGAGGTTGAAGCGAGAAGAGTGGTTTTTGAGGATACAAGTCCTCCACTTAGCATGCATAAAATTGCTGCACATAAGGATGTTCAAGAGAATGTCCGATCAGATCACTCTGCAAATATTCTTGTTCAACAACCATTGAGACACTCTGCATGTGTCTACCATCCACCTAATAGATATGGTCCAGATTTGGATTTTGTTATGCTAACAGATGCTGATGAGCCTTCTTACTATAAAGAGGCTATGCCGACAAAGGAGCATGTCAAGTGGGAGTGTGCCATGAAGAGAGTTGGATTCTATTCACATGAATGGTACTTGGGATTTAGTACCTTTGCCAAATGGCAAGAAAGCTTTACCATGTAAATGTTCATATAAGCTAAAATTCACTTCATATAGTGCTTCTCTAAAGTATAAAGCAAGACTTGTTGCAAAGCTTTTTAAGCAAAAATATGGTGTTGATTTTGAGGAAATCTTCTCTCGAGTGGTCAAGATGAAAACCTTGCAAATATTGTTTGAATTCATTGCAATGGAGGACTTAGAGCTAGTCGAAATGGATGTGACAACTACTTTCTTGCATAGAGATCTTACAAACAATATCTATATGGAACAACGAGATGGTTATGTAGTTCTTGGCAAGGAAAGCATAGTTTGTAAGCTGAAGAAGAGCTTATATGGACTTAAAAAAATCCCCTAGAAAATGGTACCAAAAGTTTGATGCTTTTATGAAGTGTCAAGGCTATTCTTGAAGCAATGAGGATCATTTTTTCTACACAAAGAGATGCTTTGATGGTAGCTTGATATACTTGATAATTTATGTTGATGATACGTTGATTACTGGGAAATCCTTTTATGACTTACCAATCCTTAAAAAGAAGGTGAGCTAGACATTGGATATGAAGGATCAGAGTGATGCCAAACATGTTCTTGACATGTGCATTACTTGTGGTAGGAGTAAAAGATGCATATACTTGTCTCAAAGTGAGTACATATCCAAAGTAATTCACAAGTTCAATATGCAGGATGCACACATTGAGTACACCTTTACCCACATATGTGAAATTGAGCAAGGATGATCTCCCCAAATCAGACGAGGAAAAGAAATTCAAGGCCAAAATTCCTTATCAATGTGCTATTGATAGTCTTGAGTATGCTATGGTAGCTACAAGACCACACATTGCATTTTAGTAGTGGGAGTTGTGAGCAGATATCTATCTAATCCTCGCAAGAAGCATTGGGAAGTGGTGAACATGATTTTGAGAACTATGAGTGGCACTAAGGACAAGTGTTTATGCTTGGGTAGAGGGAAAGCCTCCATTATTGGTTACATAGATTCGAATTATGCTATTTGTGTAGATAATCAGAAGTCTACATCAAGGTATGTTTTTCATTTTGTTGGAGGTGCTATCTCTTGGAGATCTCACCTTCAAGAATGTACAATTGTTTCCACTAGAGAAGCAGAGTATGTTGCAGCAAGTGAGGCATGTAAGGAAGCATTGTGGCTTTCTATTCTTGCTTTTGATATGGGTCTACCTCATCATGTACCTCATTTGCTCAGTGATAGTCAAAGTGCCATTGCTTTGGATAAGAATCAGATCTATCATGCAAAGACTAAGCACATTGAAGTGAGGTGGCACTTCATTAGAGATTGCTTAGCCAGTTAGCACATTAGTCTTGAGAAGTTTCATACTCGAGATAATGTTGTAGATGCTTTGAATAAAGCTCTACCACATGTTAGCTTTCGACATTGTTGTCACTTGATCGGGGTTACTTGATTCATCATATTACATAGTTACCTGCATACTATGTAACATGCCCATCATGTGGGAGGTATAATTTGTATACTTATACTTAGGTATTCTTTATCATTCTTTATTTTTCTCGCATAGTCACTTTGGCCATATTGGTCTTTAGTGGGAGATTGTTACCGTTTGTGTCCATGTGAAAGGTTAAATGGTCACTAGACACTTTTTTATATGTTCTTTAATCAAACATAAAGTGGCCTCATTAGCCATAGATTGTACGTTCAATCACATTTGGAAAACCTGAGGAATCTATTTTTGTGCCCCCTTGTGGTGTATTTTCTGTGTATTCTATAGTCTCTATGTGGAGTACTATGTGTCACTTCGGGAGCTCAATTTTCTATTTCGAGGGTATCATCATGGATCTATCTAGAAGAAGAGTCTACTGTGGTGAATCTCCATTGAAATACTTCACCTATGGCCAGAAATAACATTATTCTTTATTTATCATGTTGTTCTTCACTAGATAATACAAATAATTAGGATGTTAAAATACTAGTACTCCAATTTGATTACAACACAACACACACTACTACTATCTGAGCAAATTATTTATGGTTAGAAGCTTAACATTCCCATGTCACTCATTCAAACTGATAAATTGATGTTTGTACGGTTGGTTGTATCGCTCAAATCATAATTCTATACTTCAGAAAGTACACAAAC
Organism: Ceratopteris richardii; assembly: GCA_020310875.1. NCBI lineage: Eukaryota > Viridiplantae > Streptophyta > Polypodiopsida > Polypodiales > Pteridaceae > Ceratopteris > Ceratopteris richardii. Next base: position 50,285,878 of record CM035409.1, read on the forward strand.
ATATTAAAAACAGTCAACAACATTACACTCGAAATGTTTATGAGAGAAGAGTAGCTAAACATCTTAATGAAAATGATCTAGTGTGGTTGCACGAGTAAACAACGATTGAAAAACACCTTTATAATATCCTAAAGTTAAATTTACACCATGATATTATGGATTGTTTATGCTTGTGTATAAGATTGTTTTATGTCTGATTACTCATCTAAAATATCATTTTCTTTAGGATATCTTGACCATAGTATATATATAACTTTTCATACTTCTCCTCCTAATAAATCTTCTTATAGCCATAGACCATTGCACGAAGTTGAAATAATGAACCAAGGTAAGTACCTACTCTAGAAAGGAGTCGTAAGGCCTACCTCCTCTTTATTTGTAGCACATGTTCTATTAGTTGAGAAAAACAAAAAGACGTATAGGATGTATATCGACTATAGAGCCCTAGACAAGATCACTATTAAAAATCCATATCCTATTTCTCGAATTCATGATTGCTACATAAATTTCAAGGAGAACGTTTATTCAATAACATTGACCTTAAATCTTGATATCATGAGATATGTAGACACTCTTATATTTACAAGAGCATCTTTAGGAGTGAGACCGGTCATTATGAACTTTTGGACATGCCTTTTGGACTTACACATATACTTGCTACATTTGCACATAAGATGAGTAATATTTTTCTTTATTATCAAGCTTTTCCTCCTGGTCCTCGCTGATTCACACGGGATTTCGCGTGGCCCATGCTACTTGGGTTGGAGCGTGAGCTAGCTGTACTGATATACTTGTTTATAGTAAGAATGAAATTGAACATGACAAGCATTCTAAAATAGAACATGAGGAGATCAACCCATCACATGAAATTGAACATGAGGAGATCAACCCATCACATGGAAGACATTTCAAGTGGAGGTTAAGGACGTAAGAAAAAGGAAAATGAATGAATAATTATTGAGTGGTGGGCTAATGGTGTAACTCTAATACCATGTAGAGGTTACCACACCACACTTATAAGATCAAGGTTAGAGAGAAAGAGAGATATTCCTACTCATGGGAATAACACAAGAGATTTGGTTATAATGGAAAGATGAACTCAACTCAATTCAACTCAAACTCATAACTCTAATACAATGGAACTCAAACACTAAACAATATAAAGATGGTTCTATCCACCCATGCACTCCCTATATGGAGCTTAGATGATGATCTAGATAGAAGCTAGGTGAAGGGCTATAGGCCAACACAATGGGTACTAAGATGGATACCCTAATGGTTCCAAACACTACAAACTATGATCCTACATGGATACAGGCCCATCTTTATAAGGTCCTCCAAGCCTAAGTCGGCCTACCCATGTTCTAGGGCCGTGGTAGCTTTATCCATGCCTGTTGAGAAAAGGGGAGCAACAAACCCTAACCGCCTCACATGGAAGTGAGAGGTTTCTCCAAGTTGGGCAAAGAATGAGAGGAGAGGTTCACCCACGCTCATGGACCAATGACAACAATGGCCAAGGGACCTCCCCTTTTACAAATGAGGCTCTTCTTTATATAGAGAAGAAGAGAGGCATATGTGAATAAACCATGTGGTCAAAAGACCACATGTGCTAAATCAAAAAGAGAATCTCATGTGATATGGGAATTTCAAAAAGATAACTACCTAGAGAGAGAGGGAGCGCATGGATTTCTACGTGGGTTTTTGAATTTGTGCAAAAAAGGCTACTTTATGGAGAAGGCTTTAATACTTTAGACTAAAGGAAATATCAAAAAGGGGTTTTAGGAGAGTGTTCATATGGACATCTCCTAATTACAAAAAGAAGGTATTTTTATGAGGGCTAAAGGATGCCATAGCATGAGAAAAATTATGGGCAACCTCTTATAACAACACCCTCCTCCTCCTAGACTTTGTCGTCCTCGACAAAGCTGAGAAATGAGAAACATATATTGCTGGACTGGTCCAAGTTTTGAGTCTTCCACTCAGCTACTCTGCAGCTGTCCAAATCTGAACTGTGCAATGCTGCAAATCTTTGAATTAGCAAGTCGGAAATCTTCAAGTATGCAACTCCATATTGCTGAGCGACATAATCCCCTTGGGGGGCAGTCAGCCCAGCCTCCATCCAATGTGCCTTTTCTTCAAGCTCCAAAACCTGAAATTTAAACATACACAACAAGTAGACTGGAAAAGAAGCAGCCACAAAATGTAATTCCATGTTTAGTTTCCGCTTCAGGGAACATCTTTCACTTAGGACTTGCTCTTCTAATGGGAAGAGCTCCTGAAAATCTCATCTTTGTACTCCAAAAAATGATGCCATATTTTGTTATCTCCAAGTGAGTGTGACATATTGCATTGTATAGCATGAGAAGAATATGTAGTTGCAAGTTTAACTTATGTTCCTACCATCATTCATATTATGCTCATATCAGCAAGATTTAGCACGAATATTATGTGTTCACCAAATCATTACACACTAGTGCAAGCATACATGAAATTCAAACAATGCACAGTAGCAAATCATCTGGATCAATGTTGTGTTGACTTGCAATATATTATGAAAAAAATAAGCCTTGAATGAGCAATGTGAAACTAGAGAGTTGCTTCCCTAGCAAAAAACAATCACTCATTCAAAGACTTCATACTTAACTTAGTTCAGGTCTGAAAAATTTAAACCCCTATGTTCATGTTCACCTGCCAATATCCTTTACAGAATACATGCTCACATCATGTAGAACTTTTTTGAGGTATAAGCATTATGCATCTTACTCAGGAATTTTACTAGAAACAGCCACTTGCAAAAAAATAAAGAGTAGAAGCAAGAGAGATGCATTCACATGAAGCAATAGCTGTGTAGTATTTTACCTGATTCCTGTTAGAGAGTCAATACAGAACATTAAGCATCATTCATATCATTGTGACTTTTGTATCTGGTCAAGTCTGAATCCACACTCTCTTGCAGTAGCTTTGTTGCCTCAAAACAAATTGGATAAACCCTTAGTATTCGATGCCTAAAATATTGAGCAGACACCCTCCTGGAGCAAGCCAAGCTTTCCTTGCAAACATACATGCTCATATGCAAACCCAACATATAGAGGAAGAAACAAGCAATTTTATCCATAATAATTATGACAAGCAGGAAGTAAAAACATCACAAGACCGGGAAGCAATATCCTTCTTCCTGAAAACATGTAGCACTCAGAGTCGAGAATTGAGTACACAATTAGCAATTGACGGTCCGCTTCACATCTAAAGCTTAGTAAAGAACTTAGCAACCACAAAATATCTCTAAACATTTTAATTGCCATAATGGACACCTTCACCTAGGAGATCATATTTTTCACATAGATGACAAAGTCAAGAGTCCAAAACCTGCAAAAAGTGAGTTCAGCACATGCCCTGGCACACCAACATGGTATGGTGGAAAAATATTAAAATGAATACCACACAAGGAGATCGAGCATCAAAAGAGCATGGGATGGAAGTGGGCCAAAGGAAATAATCCTGCAAGTCCAAGGTGCCAAGGGTGGTCTTACAACACCATCTTGATCATGCTTGTGTCCTATAGCCTTTCAACACTATGGACAAGATATATCATAGCTTACTGGGAATGTAAGAGTATGGAGACTAGTTCATTCTGATTTTATGAAAAAATGCTAGTCAAGAGGGACACAAAACCTATAGAGAGCCTTGAAGCATTGGGCAAGAAAAACTTGCATTTGCATAAGAGAGAACTTTCTTCACAACAAACCTTTACTAGCCCTAGGGAGAAGAACACCTTCCTAGGCACAATGGCAAACGACAATCAATCGGTAAAAAGCAACATGGTGCAACAAGCAGTCAACATAATGCCATTGTCACGTAGCATAGTAATTATGCATTTATACACTTGATCCTTTCTTGAACATCATGCAGTTAGAATAAGATGTGGCCAAGTTTATGTGAAAGCATTGAGGATCCAGGTTTCCAAAGGCATAGCGAAACTTAAGAGTTAAGTCCCGATACACATTGATTTGTATAATGCCTACTGCAAGCAGACAACAATGTGGGCTGCAAGATCTTGAGGGTTGGAGACAAGCACTCAATTAAAACAACAGAAAAAACCCTTTACACATTTCTGGCATTTCTAGTCAGCAATGAATATGATCCCCCTATGCATGTGTAAAAAAGAGCTTAATGCCGTTCAAGCTTCCCTCTGAAATCTAGGACCTTAGCAATGTATTTCAAGTTCCAAACAATCATGCGGATAACCAGTCAGTAGGGCAATGATCAGGTCCTCGAGTTGTCCAATAATATATTATAGAAAGAATGGTAGGGCCTTATAAGACTCCTATTTGAAGCGTGTGAAAGAACCTGTTAAAAGCTTCAAAAAAGTTTATCCACAGAAGTGAAATGTCACTACTATGTCAAGTCTATGACAATCCAAGAAGTCTTAAATTATACAACCCAGACACACAGCCAACTAAACAATGTCAGAACAAAACAAGATATAGGAGATAGAAGGGTTTGCTATTTACTCAAAGCCAGCCAGATTCAGCTCATGCTACATATAACAGTTCCCAAATGGTGTCACTTAGCCTACAAAGTGTGCTCTCTTATTGGAGCGTGAGTGCTTGCACCGATTCCCAATAGTGATACCATACATCAGTGGAGTTAATTTTTCAAGCATCACCTTAAGAGGACTGTGATAACCAATGAATTGAAGCATCAAGATTCTTGCAGGCTCATCATTCTGAGATGCCATACTTCAACCCCTTGTCCATCCATCAACGACAAGCGGCATGCCAAGCTATTTCTTAACAAACCCCGAGATGGATTTTGTCAATTATGCAGGCCTGGTTATGTATTAACTTACAACAGCAAAGCACAAAAAAATTAGTGAAACACCGCATAGCTTATCTCAATCTTATAGCATTTTTGTTTGAAAATCATGTTGTCATGCAGTCAAACATTTCTATCGCCAAACATAGACATTCATACATGCTCAAAAACAAGTGCAATGACAGCAAATATGACCTCATAGGACTAGTCATCGATATTCAAAACCTAAAATGATTGAGGTGTTAGGTTGCAGGTTGCATAGAGTCAAAATACAGCCATATTTCATCGAAGGTTACCGCAGTTTGCTCTAGAAGCATGATGGGTACCCATAGTTTTGGCCTACAGAGAGTACAAAAGATAAAGGACATGTCTGAATTCCACGTGACTGGTTCCCAAAAAATAATGTGGCCAAAGCCTTCAGTTTGTGATCATGCAAGAGCAAGTCATCAACCAATTTTGCATGGAAGAATCTCTTCCACAACTTGTACTTCATACTGCATACACATTATCATGCACATACGGTCATACAAAAATGGGAAAAAAGGCCTTTGAGAGGCAGCATGGGCTTCGGGGGCCATATGGACTCGGACATTAGGGACTGCCACCACGAATCATCCCCGATGGTTGTGTCAGAAAGTAGCATTTGAAGGGCATAGCTATGGCCCAGTCGAAGTGGACATAGAAATGATAGATGAGGTTAGATTCCACCTCTATCAGAAGGGATGCCCAGAAACAGAGGCACAGGAACCACCCTGATCTTACAACGATGACTTCCTGCATTAGCAAGAAGATAATGACAAGTCCAACCTTCTGCTATGTGACAAGCATAGTGCTGGAGGAATTTTCGGAAAGGAGTTCATGGAGAGCTGCTCAAATCATACAGGAAAGCCATTAGCAGACCTGCAGGAGAACTCGGGCGGATGTCATATGATAGTAAGGTTCTTGTGGTAAGAGCACGGCAAGAATATTCGCAAGGCCATGGAGGGGGCATTCGACCCAGGTACTGCAACAGAGTCGCCGCCCAACCTCCTTCCGCCAGGCGTTGCCTTCAAAGAGTAAATGGGGAAGCGCAGAGATGCCTGCACACACCGAACACTTGCCTGGAGTAGAAATCTGCCTTGGAAGAGAACACACAAGAGTAAGAGTTGTATCACCCCTTGGGTGTGCATTCGAACCGAGGAGACAAGTGCAAAGCACCAGTCGATCACAAACCCATAGAAGTGCGAGCGCGACAACGCGGCAGAGACGAAAGAAGTGGAGTCTGCGCAGGACAGGGAGGGGGAGTTCATACGAACTCAACTCCATAGCTTACTCAGAGAAGAATGGGAAGGGAAACCGCTGCAAAACTATGTTCCAATAACGAGAGTCGCCATGGTCATCTGCAAAGAAGAAAGATGATGAGGGGGAGCAGAACTTGCTCAACCCCAAAAGGTGGGAAACGATGAATGGGATGGGGATGGAGAGTTAAACCTCCCCCACCGCAAATTCATGTGCCAACAACGAAAAAAAGGCAAAGCCTGAGCTTCGTGTCCTTAGGTCTGCAAACGGTTCTCCAGCACTTAAACCAAGAAGAGTGGAGCATTAATAATCTCCACCAAACAATCTTTACCACAAGGCGACAGGGCGGAGTAACTGCCCCTAGCCTATATTAGCGAGCCCAAAAAAGGACCGGCCCCCCCCACAAACATCGAGCCTGCATCTGCACTATAATTAAGAGGATAGAACCTTTTGAGAGGGCAACCAAAGTTTCAATTAATTTTGTATGAAGGGAACAACACATAACTTCGACGTTCTACAGAAAGCTTCATTTTTTTTTTGGTTGTTTCTTGGTGGTTTCTTTTCAAGAAAATGGAGAGAGAGAGAGAGAGGAGAGCAGAAAGGGTACCCCCCATCTCCCTTTCCAAGGCAAACACTGAAATCAAGAAATGGAGAAGAGATGGAGAGTGATGCCTGAGTGAGTGTGTGGGAGTCTGTGTGTATGTGAGAGAGAAAGAGAGAAGGGGGTAAGGGGGAGTGTTTTTGTGTAACTAACAAAAAAAATGAACTAAAACTACTCAAAAATTAAAAGAAAGAGGTACCCTAGGCCAACCGAAGGCCACACGTATTCATCCTCCTCCAAGTGTCAAGGTGCATCTCACGAAGTATGGACACGCAAACTTGGAAAAACCAACGGCTAAAGGCCGACGTCCCCGGCAACGGCGCCAAATTGTTGAGAAAAGGGGAGCAACAAACCCTAACCGCTTCACATGGAAGTGAGAGGTTTCTCCAAGTTGGGCAAAGAATGAGAGGAGAGGTTCACCCACGCTCATGGACCAATGGCAACAATGGCCAACGTCACAAGGAGCAAAGGGGAACATCCTCCCAACCATGCACACACACATGCAAATCCATACACCAAGACCAACGCCATTGCACACAAGGAGGCAAGAGAGTAACAAATGACACCTTCTTCCATTACCAAAATGGAGGCCAAGGCCATGGCCAAGGGACCTCCCCTTTTACAAATGAGGCTCTTCTTTATATAGAGAAGAAGAGAGGCATATGTGAATAAAACATGTGGTCAAAAGACCACATGTGCTAAATCAAAAAGAGAATCTCATGTGATATGGAAATTTCAAAAAGATAACTACCTAGAGAGAGAGGGAGTGCATGGATTTCTACGTGGGTTTTTGAATTTGTGCAAAAAAGGCTACTTTATGGAGAAGGCTTTAATACTTTAGACTAAAGGAAATATCAAAAAGGGGTTTTAGGAGAGTGTTCATATGGACATCTCCTAATTACAAAAAGAAGGTATTTTTATGAGGGCTAAAGGATGCCATAGCATGAGAAAAATTATGGCCAACCTCTTATAACAATGCCCAAAATAATCTCCACCATTGATCTATGGGGTAAATCCAATGGTAGAAAGGTAGGATCAACAACCATTTGTGTGCAGCCCTTGATCTTGCTTAATCCACACTTAGGATCAAGTCTAAATCCAATGGCCCACATCAAATAGACCCTTCCCCAATTTAAGAAAGCTACTTTTGTTTCTAGCCCTTGATTTAGGTTGATCCTTACATCTGATCAATCCCAAATCCAATGGCTTAGAAGTAAGCTTCCTAACTATCCATCTACGGTCTACACTAGACCTCATCTGACTGCAAAGTCAGGAACCTATTAATGTCCAACACTCTTGCTGAGGTTCTAATGCCCCAGGAGAAAGTGATTATACGAGGTTTTATTTTGTTCAAATCCCTCGTAATCGGTTTCTTTTTACAGACAAACTCCAACATATACCATGTATTAAAAACAAGTTTCAATGCTGCTATAATAGATATGCAAATCTTTCACTTATCTCAAATTACGAGATAAGTCTGATAGAGCAGCCATTGTTCACCAAAAGAACCATTTTGAGTTCAGGGTTCGCTTCCTGATTTACAAATAGTTTTTATGATGTATCATTCCGACAACTTTGATTCTAGATCATGAAAATACCAAGCAGATGCATGACTCCTGAGGACTGACTCAGGAAGTTACTTTGACGAACATTTAATCCCGATTAGAGTTTAATTGTTTGTTGTAGCCACACTCAAAGCATTCATAATCTTGATTCGTCATATCTCCACCCACTTATTTCGAAACGAGTTCCTCCGTTTCCACTACCAAACACAGCATTATGACAAGAAGACTCGGTTTCTGTAGAACCAGTGAGTGTAAAAGAACTGCACTTAATCGATTAGCTCACTCACTACCATCGATTCACAAAAATGATCCGAATTAAATACAAGAATCAGTCGGCTAATGACATTCAACAGTAATATGTCAGTGACATCAGTTTGTCAGAGGCATTTGACCTCAACAGATGGGTCAGAGCTTGGAGGATTTTGCACTCCATCATTTGCCACATTGGAGCCACATTTTACAATTCGACTGACGTTGCACCACGTTCTGAGATAGCAGCCTAATGATCAAGTCACGAGCTTGATGAACTGAGATGATCAGTCATCAGCAAACTGCTCCATTCAGGTTGACCACCTGCTGAATAGGTTTCAAAGTGTGGGCTGGTGATAAGATGCAAGCTCATCGACAATGCTAAGTCTCACTTTTACGGTACTAACCAAAAAATTTTGGTAAAAAGAAAGCGAAACTAGCTCATTAGGCAAGCCCAATATGAAGAGATCCATAGACACGTACACAAACTGAAAGAAGTACTTACTGTCAAGTACTGTTAGATTAGAATCTCAAGAAGAATGGTCAAATGCTAAATCGCCATGTTAGAATAAGCTCTTCAGAAAATCTCAAAAGTTGATAAATACAAGGAGACGAATGTATACGTTTTTTTTTTAGAGAATAATAATCATAGAAATTCAAACATAGTTTATACATTCGCGCAGCTCTCAGATAAAGTGATTCAAACTTTGAAAACATCCTTAATCTTCAAATCACAATCAACGATGGAGAGAGTATCACAGAATAGAGCGGTGTATTTGGGTGATCTGCATCCTATAGTAATCATCAGAGTATCTATATATTTATATACATATATTTGTTGACATGACAGAGTATGGATGCCAGAGCAGAAAAATGCGCAGCATTTAAATTTGTCAACAGTAAAGACTTATTTATATAGTTGACAGAGAGCACACCAAACCTTTGCGCCTCCGTTTAGTGACAAAAAATTCATCGATTGGCTGTTTGAAGTTCAGCATCGTTCACATCAGATCCTTAAAGTTGACCACATCCATTCTCAGAACTTAGCGCAGAAACTCTACTTTCTCTTTAGTGTAGCAGCCTCTTCTGATCTCTTTTTTTTTTTCTTTTTGTGATCCCTTTCGTTTTTCCGCATGCCCTTTCCCTCCTTTTCACTGCCTTCCTCTTTCTCCAGAGCTCTCTTCACCTTTTTTAAGAGCCCCTCCGTTTGCTGTCCTCCTCTGTGTCTGCACGTAGATGTGTGAGCCTCGTTTCTCCTTCCTTCCCCCCCAATGTCCGAGAGCGAGCCATCAGTGCCTTTTGCGAGGTCAAGGCAGAGGAGAAACTCCACTTGATCCCGATAGAAAGTAGCCTCAGATATAATAATTCCTAGAACCCATTCCAATCATTGCTTTCAAACAAGCTATGTGTTGCTTTCCACACGTTCTGTAGAAAGCAGGTTAATCGGATTCTTTGCTATGAGCTGTTTGTGCACTTTGTAGCTCCTACATCAAGGTCACATCTTTTGCATCACCGAAGGCTTGATGTCTGCCCTTGGTGTTCCTCTTTGTGTTCGTGGTCTCCGCAGAAGATCCAATGCTGAGACTTTTGTCCTCCAAGTTGTCTGTATTCTCCTTCTTTTTCATTTGATTCCTATCTCTCCAAGCGCAAGTCTTTCTTCCCTCCTCATACCCTTCTTTCCCTCAGAGGGATGTTGTGCGACAGATACCAAACATGGAAAGAAAACGAGCCATCCTTTTTTTTATCTCAGTACGTGCCTAAAAAGAAAGCAAGAGAGAGTTGTTCCCCCCCCCCAAAAAAACGCGAAAACCCTCCTTATCTGTCCATCGGCGCCCCTTATCTCTTTCGGTTTCTTTTGTGAGAACCACGTGAGACAGAAAACTCTGTAGACTTCGCTGCAATAGAGTCTAATGAGGTTGTTATCTGTGCTTCCTGTACACAAAATGTTACACGTAGGACTTGTCCTTATTATAAATATCTTGAATAATAACTTGTGTGCTGATAAGAGCTCCACCATATTATCAACTGCCACATTCGAAGCAGCACATGCCAACACTTTACTTCCTCGTTTAACCTCTTGTAATATTATCTCCACAACAGTGGTGGTCTTTCCAGTACCGGGAGGACCATGCAATAGCATAAGATGACTGCAGCTTAGTGCCTTTTCTACAGCTTTTCTCTGAGATGGATCAAGAGATACATTGAAAGGATTGAAGCTTAAGATATTTTTGCAAAACAAAGGTGGGCTGGATCTGAAGAGGATAGGAATTAAATCAGCTGCTGGGCCCTTTTGAATGCCCTTGCTTAACATGACCAGGGTATCCTTCATCCTTTTATATGTCACCTCATTGGCCAGTTTCTCAAGACGAAGTGGTGAATTCAATCCATCTTCTGGTACATCATCAACTGCAACTACAATTGAGGTATCCTTAACGCGATATACAATGCCCTAACCAAGAGGCATGCTATTAGATTCAGCCTCGTTTGGCTTCAAAATCACCACATCATGAGAAGTTAACTTGTGGGAGAAAGAAGCTCCCTTCTAGCACTACATCCTAGTGCTTCTCTTCGTCATAACACCCACTTTTCCTTCAAGATACCTCTGATTAACCATGTATTCTGCACCCCAAAAGCATATTAGTGCATAAAAATTGACCATTTCTTGAGCTAACAACTCTCACATGGCTTCTCCTCATAATGGGAGCCTTACAAACTAGAGTGTTATGGAACAATGGTGGTGCTACATAAGGGTGAGGCATTGAGCATATCTAACACCCCCCTCAATGTCCACCCAAAGGTGAACTACCTTCTTGGCCTGATGCCAAGTCTTCCATGAGGGTGGAGCATTGACCATGTCTAACACCCCCCCTCAATGTCCACCCAAATGATGAACTATCTCCTTGGCAAAATGCCAAGTCTTCGAAGATGTATCTGAAGTAGATCCTTTGTAAGAACTTTGCTGAGCATACCCGTTGCATTCTTCTTGATTGGATAGCATGCTATGTCCACCATCCTTCTCAAGTGTACCTGCTTGGCAAGTCTTGAATGTCCCTCACGATGTCTATTCCCAAGCCTTCTCAAAATTCTAACTACAAAACTAGCATCTTGTATGGTACTCCATAAGTAGATAAGACTACCAAAGACCTTCATGTAGCTCCTAATTTCTATCTGCTGATATGATGATCTTAGGGCTTGTTTCATCACATAGAATGCCTTCTTCAATTTACATGATGTGCTCTTTGAATGTGGAGCCTCAAACCCTAATGGTTGAGACACATGTACCTCCTCCTTGAGATTAACATTCAAACATTTTGATTTGACATGTAACATGAAAACTTCCCACTTCATATGAGTTGCTACCATTAGTATGATGCAAATATTGGTCATTAGAACAAAAGAGTATTGAAAACTAAAACCCTTCATGAGTGAAAGTCCTTGTGATATCAATGTGTCTTGTATCATGTGCTTGACCTGCCAAGCCCACTTGGTGCTAGTGACCTCCCATGCTTCATTCTTCATTAAGCTGTGAAAATTGGCTTGCATAAACTCCTTCCATGTCGGATCTACAAGTGCTTCATCTTCAATTATTGGCTTTTCCTTCATAATCTCAACCATGATTGCTATACTGACTATGCAAGTAGAAGCCCACTTGCGCTCCTCTATTCTCTGTGATCTCCTTGGTCCTTCTACCTTCTCTTCAATAGTTGTTGGCATAGGATTACTGTGACCATAGAGCTTCTTCTTCACCCATTGCAGTGACAACCAATCTGTTTGGGGTGACTTTCGGTTGGTACACTCTCTTCTCACCATCTAATGATGATGCTTCCTCCTGTTCATAGGTAGGGATGACTCTTGGGCTAGGTACATAGTGAATTACTCCTTTGCTTGATAATAAAATGGAAGCTCTTTTCTTGTCCTCCACTGCATGTGGCTGCTCCATAGACACCACATCACGGCTCCCTTTGAGCTTCTTTGCCTCATGGTCATACAATATGAAAGCCGTTTGCTTTTCATTATGACCTAGGAAGATGCATCTCTTGCTTTTTGGTTCCAACTTGTTCTTTCTTTGACATGGGATAAGAGAATAACACACCCTCTCAAAAATTCTAAAGTGTAAGATGGATGGATTCTTACCAATGTATACTTCATGATGAATCTTTCTATTTTGATAAGGAAACCTCATGCCGTCCCTCATACACATTGATATCTCAACAATGGTGTGACTCTTACATTCCATAATGCCATCATGTTGTGATGTGTGAGGTGTCACTAATTGACACTTTATCCCTTTGCACTTGCAAAAGCCTTCCAACTCCTTTTATTTGAGCTCACCACCACCTCCTCCAAGCTTCTTCACACTTTTCCTTGGTTCATTTTCAACAAGTTTTGGTTGTTCTTTAATCTCACCTAAAGCTTGAGCCTTATCACAAAGAAAGTACATCCACATCTTCCTGCTATAGTCGTCGACAATCACAATGTAGGAAGATCCTCCCAAGGCCTATATAGACATCTTACCACACAAGTTAGCACATACCAACTGTAGGTAAGTGATGAAGAACAATACCGTGCTTTTGCATCTCCTTCCATACTATCCATGTCACCATGATGGGCTCTTGCTGAGGCTGCATAGAACTAGATTGACCTATATCATTGGTAATTTGACGAGATGCACCATTGTCGAGTATCCATGAATCCACAATTGATTCTTCTTGTGTTGAGGAGCATACCACCTTTGCCTTGGCTCCATGTAGTGTCTCCTCCTTCACTTCATCTATCCTCTTGACATGACAATCTGCAATTGCATGTCCCTTCCTTTTGCAATGGAAGCATTGTCCTTGAATCTTCTTCTTACTACTTCTCCTCTTTGCATTCTTACCTTTGGTTGAGGAACCACCTTTACTTGATGCATTGTTTGAGAATGGAGAAACCTTTGAGCTAGCCCCTTGCTAGTCTTATCTATCCCTTCACAAGCCATTCCATCACATGGCTTCTTGATCTGAGTAATGGATGCCTTCACCTTCTTTCCTTCTGCAAACTTCTCTACTTCCAATTGATTTTTAAAATTTTGAATGCATGTTTGGTTTCTTACCTCATAGTGACTCCTCAATATACTCCATGCCTCACTTTCCTTGGATGTATGTTGAATACGAGGTAGAATACGCTCCACACAATTGTTCACTATATAATATAGTGCATTTGCATTCCTTATCTTCCAAGCTTGTCAAAACTTTGCATCTGGGAGAATCCCCATACTGAGATCCAATGGGTCAAAGGTGGGCTGTGGCTCTTGATCACTTCCCATCACCATCTCCAAAAGATCATAAGAATCAAGGATAACTATAATCTTGAACTTCCAAAGAAAATAATTCGTACCATCTAACTTGCCTTCATTGAAGTTTGGTGGATTAACCCATAGTGTTTGCATTTCCAAATCCATTGCACCAACTCCACTTCCACTTCCACTCCTAGATGCTAAGACGTCCATAGTGTTGAAGCTTTTGTGTCCCATGAACTTGAAGCCTTGAAGCCTTCACCTCCCAAGAACTCTAGTGTTGAAGCCTTTGCCTCCCACAAGCTATAGCATTGAAGCCTTTGCCTCCCAAGAACTCCAATGTTGAAGCCTTTGCCTCCCAAGAACTCCAATGTCGAAGCCTTTACCTCCCAAGAACTTCAATGTTGAAGCCTTTACCTACCAAAAACTTTGGAGTTGAAGCATTTAGCTCTCACAAGCTTGATTGTTAAAGCATTGCTTCCACAAATGCTAGAGTTGAGTCCTTGGCCTCCATGATCTCTGCAATCTTCTATACCTTCGTGAGCTCTGATACCATGTAAGAAAAAGGAAAATGAACGAATAATTATTGAGTGGTGGGCTAATGGTGTAACTATAATGCCATTTAGAGGTTACCACACCACACATATAATATCAAGGTTAGAGAGAAAGAGAGATATTGCTACTCATGGGAATAACACAAGAGATTTGGTTATAATGGAAAGTGGACTCAAGATGATATAGAAGATGAACTCAACTCAATTCAACTCAAACTCATAACTCTAATACAATGGAACTCAAACACTAAACAATATAAAGATGGTTCTATCCACCCTTGCACTCCCTATATGGAGCTTAGATGGTGATCTAGATAGAAGCTAGGTGAAGGGCTATAGGCCAACACAATGGGTACTAAGATGGATACCCTAATGGTTCCAAACACTACAAACTATGATCCTACATGGGTACGGGACCATCTTTATAAGGTCCTCCAAGCCTCAGTCGGCATAACCATGTTCTAGGGTCGTGGTAGCTTGATCCATGCCCAAAATAATCTCCACCATTGATCTATGGGGTAAATCCAATGGTAGAAAGGTAGGATCAACAACCATTTGTTTAGAGCCCTTGATCTTGCTTAATCCACACTTAGGATCAAGTCTAGATCCAATGGCCCACATCCAATAGACCCTTCCCCATGTTAAGAAACCTACTCTTGTTTCTATCCCTTGATTTAGGTTGATCCTCACATCGGATCAATCCCAAATCCAATGGCTTAGAAGTAACCTTCCCAACTATCCATCTACGGTCTACACTAGACCTCATCTAACTGCAAAGTCAGGAACCTACCAATGTCCAACACTCTCAAATGGCTTCTCCTCATAATGGGGCCCTTACAAAATAGAGTGTTATGGAACAATGGTGGTGCTACATAAGGGTGAGGCATTGAGCATATCTAACACCCCCCTCAATGTCCACCCAAAGGTGAACTACCTTCTTGGACTGATGCCAAGTCTTCCATGAGGGTGGAGCATTGACCATGTCTAAGGAAGGAATCTTTTCTTCCTCGACAAATTCATATATATGTCATTCATGGATTACTTTTGCATGGAGGGAAGTTGATATAATTTCTATCTACACTCAGCGTTCTTGGAAATTTTTATAATGCTTATTACCTATTTGCATGCTTCATATGGTTTCTAAGGACATGTTGCAAAGAAATTAAAAGGATTGTTTGGAGATGGGGATTCCAAGCTAACCCCAATACACTAGGGTTCTCTACAACAACCACGTCAATGATGATAATAGTCAAGCTCAATTTTCCTTTAAAGCTTAGTTTTACCATTTGATCATGTCCTAGTTTTTCGTGAGCTCCTCATTCCATTATTTCATCCATATCCGTAGCTTTGTCCTTTGAACCTTCCAAAACCCCTACCCTTCAGACTGCAGTGGTGAATGCTCAATAGAACATGCCATGAATAATTTATTGGAATGGAGCCAAACTTAGACATAGCAAAGCTAAGTGGCCTTTCAATATGAAGTCGATCACAGTTCAAGTGCTCAACATCAAGGCGGTCTATGAAGAAGCTTATCTTTCTCAATGGAGAGATGAAGCGGTTGGACCACACTTAAGTACCTTGGGTATCTGAATTTCCATCAATTTCTTAAGTTACATGCAAGTTACTATTAATGATAAGATCATTAATATCTTACATGGTGATGGAAATTCTGATGATTTTATTTCATAATCTTTAGTGCTTGAACTAAAATTAAAGACTTTTCCATCCATTTATAAACTCAAGGGTGCATTTCAAGGAAGTAGGTATAGTGTTGTAAGTGAACTGCACGATGTTATGATTTCTATAAGTTCTTATGTGGATGCACAAACATTTCTAATTGCTCCTTTGCAATCCTATGATGTTATACCTAGCATGCATTACGTTTATCACTACAATCCATGCATTGAGTATTATAAGCACACATTAAAGTTTGCATTTAAAGGTCAACTTATTTCTTTGTCTACAATGCATGACTTCTGATCATTTCGATTAATAAGTTGTACGTGAGTGCAATGTGCATTCTGAAAAGGTTATCATTCATGTAATATTTTTTTGTGAATGGCATAAATGATTATGAACACATACTTTCTAATGCACATATAAGGATTGTTTTATGTCTGATTAGCCTTCTAAACTGTCATTTTCTCGAGGACATCTTGACCATAGTATATATCTAATCTTTTGTAGGTATCCTCCTCAACTCCTTCCACGTAAAGGGACATTATCTACACATCAAGCTAATAAGATAACCATATACATGAGAGTGAATCTAGGAAAAGTCCAAATTCACCCTCAAACGAAACTCAAACTATGAGCTCATGGTACGCAACCATAAGACTATACAGATGATGGACTCTACTATGCATAGTATCGACTCAATACTATGACATCCCCACTAACGTCATCAGCGCCTAGTAGTGGGGATGTCACAAGGGCACTCCATAAAGCACACACACACACAGTGAGCATGAACTCACAAGGAGCTCTGCAAATAAAGTTTGTCCCAATTATAAAGTTTAACCATCTCCCAAAGGTATCATATAACCTATTCTTGTCATCATTTTTCTTTGTGGTTATAGTTCTAGTTCATGTTTTACTTTCCAAAGCATCAATTAAGGTATAGAACTTTGGCATAACTTTTGAATCCTTGGATTCACTTGCACCCATGGCTCCCTCGGCTCCATGGCTTTGTTAGCATTAGTGGCCATGCATAAAAAATTTTTAAATAAGGATTAGTAATATGGATTTTCTTATTTAGTAGAAAGGATTTGAACCCACAACCTCTCACTCACAAGCATTGTTTTACCACTACACTATTTACATGAGCTATCACACGTCTACCAAAGGATTCTCTTCTTTTACAAGTTTATGAAGCCTACTCATGCCATGGAGAATATTGATGACTCACCTCTTCTCAAGATATCGATTAAGCAAGAGTTGGAGCTCCTATGGCAAAAATTACAAGGCGCCAAAAATGCTATGAAGGGACATGATGAACAAGACTGACACAAATGGTTTCCAATTCTCGTGATTTGATGGGCATAAGGATGGTCGACTTCTTTTATCATGGCTATCTCAATTTGAATATTTTCATTTAGATGAAGCCTGTTCAAAATTGATAAAGTTAAGTTTGCCATAATTGTTTGGTGGGGAAAGCCCAACCTTGGTGGAATGTTCTACGACATAGTGGACATCACCCCATCACATGGAAGACATTTCAAGAGAAGGCTGAAGAATCTTTTCTTCCTTGACAAATCCATGTATACATCATTCATGGATTACTTTTGCATGGAGGGAAGGTGATATAGTTTCTACCTACACAGCAATATTCTTGGAAATGTTTATTACCTATTTGCATGCTTCAAATGGTTTCTAAAGACATGTTGCAAAGGAAGTAAGAGGATTGTTTGGAGATGGTGGTCCCAAGCTAAGCTCAATACACTAGGGTCCACAACTCTTTATGAAGCTATTTCTTTTATCCATGATGTAGAGAAAGAATTTCAATCTATTACCAAGTCACTTTCTCTACAACAATCATGTCACACTTGTCATTCATGGGCTACGTTCACATGGAGGGAAGGTGATATCGTTTCTACCTACGCTGAACGTTTTGGCAATGACTATTACCTCTTTGCATGCTCAAGATGGTTTCTAAAGATACTTTGCAAAGGAAGTACAAGGATGGCTCTGAGTTCAAGATCCAAGACAAGCTCAACACACTAGGGTCCACAAACCTATACGATGTTATTTGTTTTGTTCACGAGGTAGAGAAATAGTTTCAATTTATAACCGAGTCACTTTCTCTACAACAACCACGTCAATGATCACAATAGTCAAGATCAATTTTCCTTTAAAGCTTAGTTTCACCATCTGATCCTGCCCTTGTTTTTTCTTGAGCTCCTCATTCCATCTTTTCATCCATATCCATAGGTTCATCCTTCGAACCTTCCAAAACGCCAACCCTTCAAACCTCAGCGGTGAATGCTCAATAGAAGAGGCCATGAATCATTTATTGGAATGGAGCCGAACCTAGACAGAAGAAAGGTAAGTGGCATTTCAATATGAAGCCCGTCAGAGTTCAAGTGCTCAACATCGAGTCGGTTTACAAAGAAGCTTATCTTGCTTGGAGAGATGAAGCGGTTGACCAACACTTCAGTATCTTGGGTATCTGAATTTCCATCAATTTCTTAAGTTACGTGCCAGTTACTATTATTGATAAGATTGTTAATAGTTTACATGGTGATGGAATTGTAATAATTTTATTTCATAATACTTTAGTGCGTGAACTAAAACTAAAGTCTTTTCCATCCATGTATAAAGTCAAGGGTGCAATTCAAGGAAGTAGCTATGGTGTTGTAAGTGAAGTGCACGATGTTATGATTTGTATATAGGTCCTTATGTGGATGCAGGACTATTTTCAATTGCTCCTTTGCAATCCTATGATGTTATACTTGGCATATATTACAGTTATCATTCTAATCCATGCATTCAGAATTATAAGCACACATTAAATTTGGAATTTAAAGGTCAAGTTATTTTTTTGTGTACAATGCATGACTTCCGATCATTTCGATTAATAAGTTGTACTCAAGCAGCGCAATGTGCATTTTGAAAAGTTTATGATTCATGTATTATTTTTTGTGCATTTTGAAAAGGTTATCATTCATGTATTATTTTTTGTGAATGAGAGAGTTGATCATGAAGATATACTTTCTAATGCACATAAATCATTCATGCTTGCGTGTAAGGATTGTTTTATGTTTGATTACCCTTCTAAAATATCGAGAAACCTTCTAAAATATCGAGAAACCTTCTAATGCTTGCGTGTAAGGATTGTTTTATGTTTGATTATCCTTCTAAAATATCGACAAACCTTCTAAAATATCGAGGGGAACTTGTTTTACCTGATCGTGATGTTTGTTCAAAAATGGATTTCAGTTGTGCATTTTATCTTGAAAGTAATGGGCAGAGTGAAGCGGGTTGTTGTTCGTTAGAAAACACAAATGATTAGGATGAGAAAATAGTTATGCATCAATTTGGTTACAACACAACACATACTACTGTCCGAGCACTTTTCAAATTATTTATGGTAAAAAGCTTCACACACAATGATGTGGATGGAAAATTCATGTCTTGTCTGGAGGAGGCCGTGCAACTTTGATGGCCATAGCCTAGTGGCTGACGTTTTGAAGTTGTGGGAGGAAGTCCTAAGTTCAAGTCTTGGTTGGACATGTCCATGAGATTCTCATGATGGATGGGTGTGTGAGTATGTATTTCCAATTCATTGTACTCTCACAAAAAAAAATTTGATGGACATACACCTATGGAGCTACAAAATATTGTTGTTTTGATGGAGCTACTTTCCAATGCTGCTCTCTCATCACTTCCAATTTCAATTACACGCTTGCTTTTGAGTGGGATTCCTTGCGAGGTAACTCCTGCCAAAAATTGTGGCTATGGCGAAAGAATACTCGAAGTACAAACGCCACCCACCCACCCACAAACAAGGCAACGCTGTGCATACAATGCAATTCATAAATCTCCACAACATTGACTCAAAACCTATTCACAACTTACTTACTTAGAGAGCAATCCATGAAAAACATAGACATAGATAGGGGCCTTTCAAGGGTACTAATATATGACAAATCTTCTTCAAGAACCGAAAGACGCAAACTCCCACCAAGAAGATGAACGCACCCTCGTTGGGAAGTGTGGTGGGACAATTATAGGAAATAAAAAGACCTCGGATATAAGGAGTGAAGAAAACCCAGAAACCATAACTCACCAAGGGATCTCACCGAAAGATACATACTCGCTACCCTGTTGCAGAGGCAGAGGGATGTGCCCACCATGTCAAATCCCAAATCATATTCAAACATCGTTGGAATGTAATTCATTGAGATGAGCATAACATCGCTGGGATTGATGGCAAGGGAAAGCTCCAAAGTAGTAGGAGGTCTTGCATATGATAGGAGGATTCTATAATATGATACAAGCCTTGGATTGGCCATGGACTCAAACCAAAGTGCAAGTATAAGCACATGTTGCTCAATCAATCACAAGACTATATAGCGGCACCATGCATAGCACCGACCCAATACTATGACATCCCCACTAGCTTCATGAGTGCCCAATAGTGGGCGTAGAACTAAGAATGAGTGCATGCTCACACATGCCCCACAATGCACACACATCTGAAGATTGAACTGACAAGGAGCTCCACGAATCGATTTTGTATGGCTTCTTGAAGTTATAGGTACACCCAAACATGATGAAGCCTACCACCAAGTGCAAAAAAAAGATAGGGAAAACTACAAAAAAATGCATATAGAGGATGCGGTATGCAGACCTACCAATTCAATATATAGACCTACCATTATGCATGATATGGACTCAATACTATGGCATCCCCAATAATGTCATCAATGTATGATAGTGGTTTTTGATCTAACAAAGAAAAAACATGCTAACATACACACACACATACACACACCACAAGCATGAACTCACAAGCAGCTCTACGAATCAACTTATATCACTTGTGGAGCTTATCAAAAAACTCGACCTAGTTCTGAATCTATTTCTGGTTTTGGTTCTGAATCTAGTTCAGACTGTAAGGGATGTTAGAAGTTTTATTGGGTTTGCACAATATGAAAGAGCACATATTAAGGATTTCGCTAAGATAGCTACTCCCCTCACAGAATCGACTAAAAAGAATATAGGATTTGCGTGGAGTGATGCTTGTCAAAAATCATTTGAAACATTGAAACAAGAAGTCGTTGAAAATTGTGTTTTGAAAATATTAGAAATGGGAAAGCATTTTGTGGTTGCATGTGATGCAAGTGGTAGTCAGATATGATTTTTTCTTTCACACGATGGTAGGGTGGTCGCATATGAGTCCAAAAAGCTAAGAAATCATGAACTTAACTATCTTACATGATCTAGAAATGCTTGTTGTTGTGCATGCACTTAAGCATTGGATACATCTATTGTTAGGGGTTAAGTGTGAATTGAAAACAGATCATCCGAGTCTAAAAGACATCTTCACACAACCATTTCTTAACAATAGGCAGAAGCATTGGATTGAATTATTAAGTGAGTATGATTTTGACATTAAGTATATTGCTGGTAAGGAAAATAAGGTTGTTGATGCATTGAGTCGGAGACCTTTGTGTAATCTTGTTTCTGTAATAAATTCTGATTTTCTCAATCAAATTCAAGAAGAGATAAAATAGGATCGTTTTTATGCACCTATTTTGAATGCTTTGAATGTGAACAGGGGATTGTAACAATCGGCTATGCATATCTTTTGAATCTCCATTAAAAGTCAAAATATTGCATGACTTTCATGATGCCCCTTTTTTTGCACATCTAGGTTATTCAAGGACCTATGTTAAAACAAAGTATTCTTAATTTTGGCCATGTATGAAGCGGGATATTAGAAAATATGTTAGTGAATGTTTGAAGTGTCAACAGGTGAAATTTGAGTTTAAGAGGATGCCTCGAATGCTTCAACCTTTGAATGTTCCAAATCAGAAGTGGGAGTCTATTTCTATGGACTTTATCACTAAGCTACCTATGACCAGAAGTAAGCATGATACCCTATTTGTTGTAGTCGATCCTCTTACCAAGATGGCACATGTCTTTCCTATGAAAAAGACTAATACTGCTTTGAATGTTGCAAGAATCTTTGTAAAAGAAATTTCTCGATTGCATGGAATCCCTAAAAGCATAATTTTTGATAGAGACTCTAGATTTACATCAAACTTCTGAAAAGCGACATTTAGATCGATTGGAACTCAACTTCGTATGAGTATAGCTTTCCATCCTCAAACTGATGGGGAAACCGAGAAGGTTAATAGGGTAGTTGAAGATATGTTGCGTATGTATGTGAATGAAAAGCAGGATAATTAAAGTGAATATTTTTACCCTTGGTTGAGTTTGCATACAATAGTGCATGCCATGCATCTATAAAAATGACTCCGTTTGAAGCTATGTACACCTTCCACCTTCCTTTTCGGGGTTTCCAAATAAAGTAGAAGTGTCCACCTTCCTTTTCGGGGTTTCCACCTTCCTTTTTGGGGTTTCCAAATAAAGTACTCCGTTTGACTCCACCTTCCTTTTCGGGGTTTCCAAATAAAGTAGAAGTGTCCAAAGAAATGCTTGATAAAATGGATGAAGAACTTGGGAAAATTAAGAAACAACATAAAAGAAGCTAAGAAAAGACAAAAGAAATTATATGATTTAAAGAGAAGACCACTTGAATTTCAAGTTGATGATATGGTAATTCTTAAAGTTAATCCTCACCGATCTAACTTGTTGCTAGGGAAGGATCATAGACTTTCTCCTCGATATGCAGGTCCTTTTAAAGTTTTGAAAAAGATTGGATCTCTTGCTTATTTGTTGGAATTACCTAAACATTTAAATGTGCATCCTGTATTTCATGTTAGCTTACTTAAAAGCTATGTTTCTAATGTTGTTCATGTTTTGCACGACAATTATAAGCTGAAAGATGATGGCTCTTTTGAGCTTTGATCGGAAATAATATTAGATAGGAAGAAAAGAGTTCTTAGAAATAGATCTATAGCAGAAATTTTGGTGAAATGGCACTCATACCCAGTAGAAGATTCCACTTGGGTGAATTTAGATGATTTTCTAACACATTATCCTTCTTTCCAACTCTGAGGACAGAGTTCTTAAAGGGGGGGAAGAATTGTAATAGGCCTCTGTTTTAGTGAAATAATTCATTTTGAACTTTCTGAATTTCATTGTGGGGATAATGCTTAGAATGAATAATTAGGTCATTTTATGCACGTAGGAAAAATTTTGGGTTGACATGTTTCATATTCTCTCCCTAGACCTTATTTGCATCATGTTTTCTACTCAAATTTTGAAGGTGAAGATGAAAGAATTAGGAAAAACTCTGTATGAGAGAAAGGTAGAGCAAGTGTAGGAGAATAAAAGTGCTTGAGTGAAATTTTTGTGAATCATGTTTTAAGTACCTCGTTCAGGCTCCTACATTTAGTTCATTGTAAAAGAGATGCATTGATTATACTCTCTCTCTCTAGAATTTTGAAACTTGCAAGGCTCAAAAGTGGCCTTTATAGGTGGATTTTGACCTCGAATGAATCTAACACTATTGTGTAGATCACAAAATTGAATAAAAGTGTCTCTCACAAGCTTAAGCTAATTCCTCATCGTTTTTGAGTTATAGGGCTTTGAAAAGTGCCAATTTCCAACAATTAAAAAGAAAAAACCGAGGGCTTATCTTATTCTATTCGAACCCATGATTCTGATACTCACGTGTCACCATGTCTAAATATGGATATTTTCGGATATGTCTTTTTGGTTTTTTTCTCCTATTTTTGATAGGTATGCTAAAGAAAGAAAGCACATTACGATCGCATGGCGTTTTGCGAAAGTTTTAGAGAAACTCGACTTTTTCTAAATTTGGTGGATCACACACTTCTTTGGGGAGGGCAATGATCAAACTCGGATATAGGAAGACCTGCGCGTTAAAAACAGGGGACACACAGAAATTTGGGAATTACTTTGTGATTGAGAGTGAGAGTGAGAGTGAGAGTGTGATTGAGAGTGCGAGTGTGAATGTGATTGTGATGGCTTGGGGGTGGTCGAGAGGTAGAGGCTTCATCAAGAAGCTATTGTCCAAAGCTATTCTGCAAAGCTATTGTAACTATTGATTCACATCTATAATATCAGAATTCTTCCTTCTCTGTATCATATTTGTTTCTACTCTTCCGCATCAGATTTTCTATTACCTTGTGCAATCTCTGCGTTCTTCTCTCCACTATTATTTTTGAGTGATTGAAAGATTGTGATTGAGGAAACGCTGCAAAAGTGAACATGAAGAGCATTCCGAAATAGTTTTTAATATTTGTTACATAGGAATAGACTTTGTGCCAATCTTGGAGAGCATTTATTTTTCCAAAGTGAACTTGAATATCTAGGACATATCATTTCTATTCAAGGAGTACATGTAGACAAGAAGAAAGAAAGAGTAATTGTCGAATGGGAAGTCCCTAAATCTGTCAATGATGAATGCTCTTTTCTTGGGATGGCTAGAGCACATGTTATCGCAAACAATTCTTATCCATATTGTGACTTGCTTTTATGAGCCTTACTTACTTAGATCTTTGCGTTTCCAAGCTATCAATCCATTAACTTAGCTTGACACGAATCCCATCGCACGGTCTTTAATAGTTGTTATGTTATCACTTTTGGAATGTTGAATTATTAGAGCAGGTTTTAAGGTTATTTGTGCTTTGATTTAGTATGTGAATGTTTATGAGGGGTTGGATGCATTTAGAATCAAATAGAGAGATTATACTTTCCATTCATTTTTCAAACAAAAGACCCACAAAGATGGTTGATTCTACAAAGTTTAAAAAGTAGTGGTTGAACATAAGGATCGATATAGGAAGCCAATTTTGTAAATCAATCTAAGGATCACCATAAAATTGGGCAAAGTTCTTTTCACATTTGTGCTTTTGAAAGCGGCCACCCCACTATAACTTCTATCTTTGGACGTAATAAAAATTTATAAATACACCCACCCGAGAGACTAGTGGGAATAGACTAAGTGGCAAAGATTGCACCCAATACTATGTTTTGTTATATCTATTGTGCATATCTATTTTTGTGGGATTCATGTATCATATTGTCTCTGTGTACGTGTTTTGACTGCAAGTCCTCCAATAGTGGTATGAGAGCTCGCACATGTCACTCTAGAGATGTTTCGGCACCTATTTTTGTCATCCTTTTTTTTCATGGTTTTGCTTCTAAATCTAGTTCTAGGTTCTATTTCTGTTCCTTGATGGTCTTCATCTTTGATTTTGGGCTTTAGCTTTGATTTTAACTTGTGCTTTATGACACATCATTCCATAGGTGTTATGTAACCTATTCTTGACATCAGTTCTGTTTGTGGTTATAGTTCTAGTTCGTGTTTGACTTTCCAAAGCTTCAACCAAGGTATGAAACTTTGGCATAACTTTTGAATCCTTGGCTCCATGGCTTTGTTTGCATCAGTGGCCATGCACGAACACTCTTTAACTAAGGAGTGGTAATATGTATTTTCTTATTTAGTGGAAGGGATCTGAACCCACAAACTCCCACTCACAAGTGGTGTTTTACCACTATATTTACATGAGAAATCACTCCATTTCTTTTTAGCTCTACTTAACATTACTTCCACCTCTCTTAGATTTTATAATCCCAAGAACCAATCTTCCCTTTTCCGATTTAATTCAAGGAATCCTAGAATTCTATTCACACGTCTAGCAAAGGATTCTCTTCTTTTATAAGTCCATGAAGCCTACTCATGCCATGGAGAACATTGATGACTCACCTCTTCTGTGGTACAAATCGCAAGGCATCGAAAATGCGATGAAGGGAAATGATGAACAAAATTGATACAAATGATTTCCAATTCTTATGATTTGATGGGCATAAGGATGGTCAATTTATTTTATCACGGTTATCTCAATTTGAACATCTTCATTCAGATGAAGCCTATTCAAAATTGAGAAAGTGAAGTTTGTCGCAATCATTTCGGGGGGAAGGCGTAGCCTTGGTGGAGTGTTTTACGACATAATGGAGATCACCCCATCACATGGAAGACATTTCAAGAGGAGCTTAAAGAATATTTTCCTCCTCGACAGATTCATGTATATGTCATTCATGGATTACTTTTGCATGGAGGGAAGGTGATATAGTTTCTTTCTACACTCAGCATTCTTTGAAATGTTTATTACTTGTTTGCATGCTTCATACGGATTCTAAAGACATGTGGGAAAGGAAGTAAGAGGATTGTTTGGAGATGGGGGTTCCAAGCTAAGCTCAATACACTAGGGTCCACAACTCTTTATCAAGCTATTTCTTTCATCCATGATGTAGAGAAAGAGTTTCAATCTATTACCAAGTCACTTTTTCTACAACAATCGCGTCACACTTGTCATTCATGGGCTACTTTCACATGGAGGGAAGGTGATACCGTTTCTACCTACACTAAGCGTTTTGGCAACGACTATTACCTCTTTGCTTGCTCGAGATGGTTTCTAACGACACTTTGCAAAGGAAGTACGAGGACAGCTCCAAGTTTGAGATCTAAGACAAGCTCAACACACTTGGTTCCACAAACCTATAGGATGCTATTTCTTTTACTCACGATGTAGAGAAATAGTTTCAATCTATAAACCGAGTCACTTTTTCTACAACAACCACGTTCATTGACGACAATAGTCAAGCTCAATTTTCCTTTAAAGCTTAGTTTCACCATCTCATCCTGTCCTAGTTTTTGGTGAGCTCCTCATTCCATCTTTTCATCATATCCATAGCTTCATCCTTCCAACCTTCCAAAACCCCTACCCTTCAAACTTCAGTGGTGAATGCTCAGGAAGAAGCCGTGAATCATTTATTGGAATGGAGCCAAACCTAGACACCGCAAAGCTAAGTGGCCTTTCAATATGAAGCCTGTCGGGGTTCAGTGCTCAACATCGAGGTGGTTTAAGAAGAAGCTTACCTTGCTTGGAGAGATGAAGTGGTTGAACAATACTTAAGTAACCTTGGGCATCAAAATCTCCATCAATTTCTTAAGCTACAAAAAAGTTACTATTAATGATGATATCGTTAATAGTTTACATGGTCATGGAAATTCTGATGATTTTGTTTCATATGCTTTTATGCTTTAACTAAAATTAAAAACTTTTCCTTCCATGTATAACGTCAAGGGTGCATTTCAAGGAGGTAGGTGTGGTGTTGTAAGTTAGGACTTGCACAAACATTTTTAATTACTCCTTTGAAATCCTATGATGTTATACTTGGCATGCATTACTGCTATCATTATAATCCAAGAATTGAGTATTAGATGAACACATTGAATTTGGAATTTAAAGGTCAACTTTTTTCTCTGTGTACAATGCATGACTTCTAATCATTTTGTTTACTAAGCTATACTCAACTGCAATGTGCAATGTGCATTTTGACCGTAAATCTCGATATCATTAGATACGTACACATTGTGATATTTACAAGAGCATCTTTAGGAGTGAGACCGTTCATTATAAGTTTTTGGAGATGCCTTTGGACTTGCAAATGCACTTGCTACATTTGCAAATAAGATGAATGATATCTTTTGTGATTATCAAGCTTTTCCTCTTGTCTTCTTTAATGATATACTTTTTTAAAGTAAGAATGAAAGTGAACATGAAAAGCATTCCAAAATAGTTTTTATTTGTTACATGTGAATACACTTTGTGCCAATCTTGGAGAGAATTTACTTTTCCAAAGTGAATTTGAATATCTAGGGCATATCATTTCTATTCAAGGAGTACATGTAGACAAGAAGAAAGAAAGAGTAATTGTCGAATGGGAAGTCCCTAAATCTGTCAATGATGAATGCTCTTTTCTTGGGTTGGCTAGTTTTTATAGAGTGTTTGTCAAAAGTTTTTCTTATTTAACAGTTCCACTCACTTTTGGTATTGGTGAATGATGCCCAATTTACATGGGGCCTAGCACAAGAGTAATGTTTTGAAACACTCAAAGATACACTTTTGCATGCACCTTTTTTGAAAATATCCATGTAGTCATAAATGTTATTGGCTCACGTATAGGTGCAATAATAATGTGGAATGATCATCCAGTTGCATTGCAGGAATAGGAGACTTAAACACTCTGACAAAAATTATAAGACATATGAAAAGGAACTTTTTACTTGGTGTCCATGCATCACAAATTTGAAAACATTATCTTATGGGTTGAGCACTTTTAGATAAAATGGACCAACATCCTATTGAGCAGTTATTAAATCAACCATTCATTTCAGATCGACAAGTTAAATGGAGTTCATTCATTTATCCAAAAGCCTTAGCCTATACTTCAATATTATACAGCCAAAGATACTATAGTCCTCGATACTCTCAGTTGTTTTTCATCAACACATGACATTTTGTCTCTGTACCTAACATTTTTGCTATTAGTATTCATTCATTTCATGACACTCGTAGTTATTTTTCAATCACCACAATCACATTTTGTTTTTGTCCATACCATTTTTTGTTATTAGTATTCATTCATTTCATGATATGATTCCTACTATGCTTCATATTCATACTTTCACATGCATGGAATGCTTTTCAAAATTTTGCATCATCCATTTACAAGAGATAAAATGAACTCTTTTACAAGAGGTGTTCACATGACTACACATGTGACTTACAAATTATCATATATCAAGCATGTAGGCTTGGGTAAAATGCACCAACAATTACTAGTAATAAAAGAACTCTTGTGTAGTCATGATGGAGCCTACCACCAAGTGCAAAGAAAAGATAGGGAAAACTACAAAAAAATGCATAGAGGATGCGGTATGCAGACCTACCAATTTAGTATACAGACCTACCATTACGCATGATATTGACTCAATACTATGACATCCCCAATAATGTCATCAATGCATGATAGTGGTTGTTCATCTAACAAGGAATGCACATGCTAACATACACACACACCACAAGCATGAACTCACAAGCAGCTCTACGGACCGAGTTATGTCACTTGTGGAACTTATAAAAAAACTCGGGCCTTATGAAGCCTTGCACAAAATGCACACAAAAGATACAAGAAACCACAGAAGAATCCATAGTTCATGGGATATACGCACATATCAACTAGTCGCAACTCGAAAGAGGAATCCACAAGTAGAAGCTACATGTCCGCTAATAAGATAACCCTATACATCAGAATGAATCCAGGAAAAGTCCAAACTCACCCTCAAACGAAACTCAAACTATGAGCTCATGGTACGCAGGGCCATAAGACTATGCAGATGATCGACTCCACTCTGCATAGTATCGACTCAATAATATGACATCCCCACTAGCATCATCATCAGTGCCTAATAGTGGGGATGTCACAAGGGCACCCCATAAAGCACACACACACAGCGAGCATGAACCCACATTGAGCTCTGCAAATAAAGTTTATGTCCCAATTATAAAGTTTAACCATCTCATGATCAAAGGAAACTGTTACATTTTCCACACAAAAGAAAAAAAACAATCATTTAGCTAGAGCACATGTTATCGCAAACGATTCTTATCCATATTGTGACTTGCTTTTATGAGCCTTACTTACTTAGATCTTTGCTTTTCCAAGCTATCACTCCATTAACTTAGCTTGACACGAATCCCATCGCACGGTCTTTAATAGATGTTATGTTATCACTTTTGGAATGTTGAATTATTAGAGCTTATTTTATTGAGGTTTTAAGGTTATTTGTGCTTTGATTTAGTAGGTGAATGTTTCTGAGGGGTTGGATGCATTTAGAATCAAAATGAGCGATTATAATCTCCATTCATTTTTCAAATAAAAGATCCACAAAGATGGTTGATTCTACAAAGTTTTAAAAGTAGTGGTCGAACATAAGGGTCGATATAGGAAGCCAATTTTGTAAATAAAGCTAAGGATCACCATAAAATTGGGCAAAGTTCTTTTCACATTTGTGCTTTTGAAAGCGCCCACCCCCACTATAACTTCTATCTTTGGAGGTAATAAAAATTTATAAATACACCCACCCGAGAGACTAGTGGGAATAGACTAAGTGGCAAAGATTGCACCCAATACTATGTTTTGTTATATATATTGTGCATATCTATTTTTGTGGGATTCATGTATCATATTGTCTCTGTGTACGTGTTTTGACTGCAAGTCCTCCAATAGTGGTATGAGAGCTCGCACATGTCACTCTAGAGATGTTTCGGCACCTATTTTTGTCATCCTTTTTTTTTCATGGTTTTGCTTCTAAATCTAGTTCTAGGTTCTATTTCCGTTCCTTGATGGTCTTCCTCTTTGATTTTGAGCTTTAGCTTCGATTTTAACTTGTGCTTTATGACACATCATTCCATAGGTGTTATGTGTTGGCATCATATGGGAAGAGGCCAAGTACGAGCATGTATGCAGATCTAGCACTTAGGCAACCCATCAAATTTTTCCAATCCTTACACATTTTAAAAGTGATTCTCATCACTAAAAACCGTTGTAAATACCATTTCCCTTTTTTGTAGCTCCATTTTGTACAAGCCAAGGAGTCCTTGAGCTTGAGGAGCCTTAGAAGTAGTTGCCTACCAATTTTCATATTTTTTAGATCTCGTTTGAACCCTCAAATAAGCTCTGGAACCTAATTTTTAACTATGCCGGACACTAGGTCTGGACAGGGCCAAAGCTAGTCAAAAACTATAAATAGAGCTAGAGAGCTCATTTTTGAGCTAGCTTCTTGTAGTTTTGAGCTTGTATGAGAACTTGGTTGTAATAGAAGTGATTCCATTGTCTTACTCTCCTTGTTCTTGCCGTGTGTGCGCGTGTGTGTGTATGTGTGTGCATGTTGGTGTGCTTCTCACTCACACATTTGTGCCTTCACTTGCTCGAGGTCTTCATACCATCCTCATGTCTTCCCGGATTGACATTAAAGGAGGTGTTACTCATCACTGAGCTACACCAAATTTTGGCGCCGTTGCCGGGGATTCGAGCTTCGAGGACGAGCGTGTGATGGTAAGACGTAGAGAGGACGCATTGGAATGGTAAGTAGTAGGTAAATTTCTGGTTTTTTCTCCATCTCCATCTCCATCTTCATCTCCTTCACCACCTTATGTTCCCACTTCCAAATCATTTCCCTCATTTTTTTTGTGCGAGTTTGAGAGAGAGCGAGTGTGTGTTCTTGTTTTTGTGTGCTTTTGCATGTTTCTTGTAGGTTTCAGCTCCATCATCATCTCCAGCAAGCTCAGCAGGTACGGAATCTCTCTGCACAAGCCCCGAGGCGTCGAGCTCGAGCTATCGCGACACACCGAAAAGTTGCCCCAATCACGATTCTGAGTGCACCACGACACTGCGCATCCCTAGAGCTCCTAGGATCACTAGGCAGAACAGAAAAATTCACCATATCCCGACCTATCGCGACACCTCGAGGTATCGCGACACTCCCAGGTATCACGACACTCCCAAGTATCACGACACCTCGATCTATCGCGACACTCCCAGGTATCGCGACACTCCCAGGTCTCGCGACACTCCCAAGTATCGCGACACTCCCAGGTATCGCGACACCTCGGCCTATCGTGACACCTCGACCTATCGCGACACCTCGACCTATCACGACACTCCCAGGTATCGCGACACTCCCAAGTAGAATTAAGGGATCATAAGATTTTGGGGGTACAGTGAGTTACTCCAAGGGGGGCTTGTAATTGTTGATGTGTGTTAGTCAATCCATTGTGGTAAAGGAGCTATATTAACTTGAGAAATTTTGCAGGAACATTGTGTGCAAGCAAGGCATTCCAAGGCAAGCTAGCAAGGGTGTGTACCAAGCTTGGGAGAAGGCTTCGTAGGCTTGTGCAGAAGTCTGAGCAGCCAGAGGATTGAGGTTGGAAGTTCTCTCAACCCTCCTTTGTCAATTCCTAGCCTAGGCTAAGTACGACTTAGGTGTGGTAATTAATTAGGTCAACGTCAGGTACGAACTAAGTCTAAGAGAGCTAATCAACCAAGTGCAAGCATTAAGTAGGTCTTAAGTGCGAAAACCCTAAGGGACAAAAGTAAACTTGAATCGATCACTTATCAAGTGCGAAATTCACTTAAGTATTCCTGACGACGTGATATCAGACAAGATCATAAACATAATAATCAACTAAAAAGAACAAAGTGATTGGTGCCAATTAACCTGCAACGAGAGTGTAC
Source organism: Ceratopteris richardii (assembly GCA_020310875.1). Classification (NCBI taxonomy): domain Eukaryota; kingdom Viridiplantae; phylum Streptophyta; class Polypodiopsida; order Polypodiales; family Pteridaceae; genus Ceratopteris; species Ceratopteris richardii. The sequence goes on from CM035409.1 coordinate 50,317,957, forward strand.
TTGGGACCAAGGGGGTAGAGAAACCAGGCATATGAACCTTAGGTCTGGCAGACACTTAGGCCGAGATAGATAAAGCCTTAGATCTTCTGAAGCTTATGTCAATCACACTGCTAGGTCTTGGGCCCAGCAGTTGAGTGATTACCCATACACTCCCCGATCAGAAACAAGTGATTCTGAGATGTCCTATAACATGGAGAGACCAGTAGGTAGTTCAGGGGTGGCATACCTAGAAAAGCCAGAAGGACCTTACAAGACTCAATTGGAATACATCAGGACTAATTGTCTAGGTGCTCGCATCTACGAAGACGGCCTGAGAAGATCAGAACACCCTGATCAACCCCATGGACTAGAACACCCGGTAGTCAAATTCGAGAATGGAGCATACCTAGATAAAGAAGGGACTATTTATGTAGTCACCACTCTCCCAGATAGAACAGACGAGTTTGGGAATGTGATCGCAGAAACCGACAGGGTGATATAGAGCAAGGGAATTTAGAGAGAGAGCCTAGGACTCCTCGTGGTAAATCAGTCTTAACCAGGATCATGACTCCAGAGTGGATTCCCTAGGATAATAAAAGCATAGACTTGCTTTTAAACCAAGAAACCGATGAGGATTTTTAGAGATATAAACCTGCCCTACCTCAGGAAGTAAGTGCTCTCACAATCTATGAGTTTAAAGACCCTGATAGCCTAGGTGTTGCAGAGCTAAAGAGCGCACAAAGCAGAGAAAAAAGACGGGCCCCAAAATTTTTCCGATTTGGACACACAACTTTTGTATCACAACCACCCTTGTATATAATTTCCGTTGTAAATGCACTAGAGGAGTCCTCTAGATGCATCCCCACAAAAGATTAGTGATTTACCCATGTACAATAGTAGGAAATTAGTCTTTTAGAGAATAAAGTGCCGGTCTCTTGTGTGAAAGGACCAAACTTAGGGCACTAGTATATAAGTCAAAAGTGACTCATTGTAAAGAACTTCTTGTCATTGTGAAGAGGGGCACTTCTGAATTTTCGAGTTTGCCTCTTCCTTGCTGATTTTGATCTTCATTTTGCTCATGTATGTGTGTGTGATGCTTGAAATGCAAGTGTAGGACTGTTTTCTACCCCTTCCCCCTTGATTTGAGCTGCTGTAGTGTGTGCGTAAGCTAGGAGAAGCAAAAACGCGGGTGTTTGTGACTCCCGTAATTCACTGTTTCTGCCATAACTTGAAGCAGAGTGGTCAGAATTGAGTGAAACCACCACCGTTGGATTCGTCTCGTCGAGAGCTTCGAAACGAGAACCCTATTGCCTATATTCGGAGTTCTGGGCTGGGAGAAAACCTCAAAAAACCAAAACTGCTGAAAAGAGGCTTGCGGCAACGCTTCCAGTATTTCAATAGGTGTGGGTAGTATTAGTCTTTTCTCTTGCTCGAATAGCTAACTCACTTCATTTTCTATCACGTGTGCACATGTCTTCATACACTTAGTAAGTTTCTCCTTAGGATTGACATTTAAATGTGTGAAAAGAACTCCACTATATGCACTTGTATGGCAATTGAGGTATAGTCTCATTGGTACAAGTCCTTGAGTCATCGTGGCTCAAGTACACACGTTTTTGGCGCCGTTGCCAGGGAGTCACTCCACCAAGGTGCCTTCGTGATAGTTATAGAGCGAGTGTGATCGAATCGTACTTGTAGAAGCAAATTTGTCCTTTGACGAGTAGTATACCATTTCAGCACTTGTCACTTCTCATCTTTGAGGTGTGTGTGATAAGTTTTAGGTTTAAGTGTAGGAGGAGGGAAGAGAAGAAGGAGTTAGGGTTAGGTTAGAAGGAGAGGAAAAGTGAGGAGAAGAGGAGTAGGAGTAGGCAAAAATTCCCAGAAAATCTCCCAAAAATTCCAAAATTTTAAGTTCAGTCAAAAAAAAAAAAAAAACTATAAAAACCAAAAAATTTGGCTCATTTGACACTTCACAGTATTCTGGTATCGTTTGCGAGCAGCGACCAGTATCGTGGGTTTGGTATCGTGGCATTCAGGCTTTTAAAGCTAGGTTTTGAGCTCACATTGCAAGCAAGACAGTACCAAGGTAAATATTCTCACAATTTATCTGACAAAAACACTTTAAAAATGATCAAAAACGTGATTAAAAGTTTGCGCAGTATCGCGGGGGGGAAAAACTGATATCATTGTTATCCTTTTGTGTGATACAGAGGTTTACGAAGGAAGAGGAGAGTGAGGAGAGTAAGGGGGTGAAAAAAGTTGAAAAAAATCTTGCTTCTAGGCTTGAGTATCGCGATCGGTTGAGTTTTGGTATCGCGATACCAAAATTCCCTTGTATCGCGACACTCGCCTGAAGTATCGTATCGCTGAATACCTACTTTGGTATCGTGACACCATTTCGGTATCGCGACACTGAGTCGGTATCGCGATCGCATCCGATCTCTGGTATCGTATCGTATCGTATCGTATCGTACGAGTGGTATCGTATCGTCTGATATAGTGGTATCGCGACACTATTTTGGTATCGCGACACTACTTCAGTATCGCGATCGTGCCCTCCCAAGTGTCGTATCGTCGGTTGCTTATCTTGGTATCGCGACACCATTGTGGTGTCGTGTCGCCAAGGTTGGTATCGCGATCGCACTAGCTGCGGTGGTATCGTATCGTTTCCTGCCAAGGAGTATCGCGACACCACACTGAGATCGTATCGCCTCGAATCTCGAGTATCGTAACGTTTACTTTGCCGGTATCGTATCGTGGTGTTCCCCAGTGGAGTATCGCGACACTATATCTGGTATCGTATCGTCTGTTAATCTGGACAGTATCGCGACACCAGATTGATATCGTATCGTCTGGGTGTCTGGTATCGTATCGTTTGGAGCTTTGGTATCGTATCGCCGAGAGCAGTATCGCCAAGTGTGGTATCGCCCAGAAGTAAGCCCTTCTTTTGGCAAACAAACTGAATCATTGGTAGAGCTGTCCCAAGGGGATCTAAGAAACATAAAGAGAGGCTTCATAGAGTGAATGAACTTGAGGTCAGGAAGAGTTCTAGGTAGTAGAAGGAGTGTCATATCCTCAGTAGGAAGTACAGCCCAGGCTAGTCATCACTCAGTCTACTTAGAAACTTCCAGTGACTCGGAAGAGGAGTTACTTATGGCTTCAGAAGACATGCAAGGACCTACACCAACAGGAAACTTCATGACTACTGTTGAAGGAGACTACCGTACCTCCTTACAATATGTGTCCACTAATGCCCAGGAGATTCCAATCTACCTGGATGGCTTAAACAGGTCCGTCGCCAGGATGGCAACTGCCCAAAATGTCACCATCATACCACGACCAGCTGTCAAATACGAGGGAGGTGCTTACATTGACAAAATGGGTCACATCTACATAGTAACTGAATTTCCTGAGAGGATCAATGAAAGAGGAGAGTTTATGGATCCCGACAACTCTGAAGAGTTAGTGACCACCCCTAGAGGCAGGTCACAAGTATCACGCGTCTTGAGAGGAGACTTGATACCTCAAGACGAATACCTGTTGGAAGTCTACATGATTCACGGAGCAGACTTATTGCTTCAAACTGACGTACCTGTTCAAGGAATAGGAGAGAGCCCCATGACATTCTATGAGTTGAAAGACCCAGATGACGAAACTAGACTCACTTACTTGGATAAGAATCAAAGAAGATATTGGCCCGTAGGTGTCCTACACAGGGCTCGGTTGAGATATATGGGTGCGCCTGTATTTCCTCAGAGGGAGCAGGCAACTACCTCGCAAAATCCTTTTGGAAATCAACAAGAGACGGAACATACCACATCAGGACAGACCAGTCAAAGAAGTGTGCCCAACCGTACTCATGTACAGTTTGCAACTCCAGGAGTGCACACACACAATCAGACCCACACAGGGATGGGGAACCATTTCCGACCACCGGTCAGACCACGACCACCTGTGGGAGGACAGCCAGGAATGCCTCCATTACGACCAGTTGCCCCAGTCTTCCCTGTAATGCCCAGACCGCCTGAACCAATGAGAAGATTGAGACCAATCCAAGTAGCGAAGTGCGTGAGAAACCATTATGATGGATTAGGGGAGCCATATGATCATATTGCCGAATTTAAACAAGTTCTAAGAGCGGAGCAAGTAGAGGACTTCTTTGTGCAGTATGAGTCTTTTGGACTCACCCTCACAGGAACAGCTCTAACTTGGTTCCAACCTTTAGATCCCAATCAATTTGGAAACATGGAACAATTCTTTCAAGAATTCATTGGAGAATTTACAAAGAGAGGGATTAAACACAATTCTGCATCTTTAATCCATAGCTTTAAGCAAAACCCTAGCGAAACTGTGAAGACTGCTGCCCGAAGATTCAATCAATATGTGGATAGATGCCCAGTGGCTGAGAGACCGACTCAACAAAAGATGATTTCATTATTTTTAGATGGACTCTCTAACGGGACCCTAAGAACCCTAGTGTATGTGAAAAGGCTACAAACCTTGAGTGAGTATCTTCAAGAGTGCATCGATCTGGAAGATAATCTTGCTGAGGACCTCAAAGGTACTACCGACCTCACTAAATCAGAAGACTCAAGAAGCACTGTTACGTCCAATTCGCGTAATATGGAAGAACTAGCGGAACTATTAGCAAAGAAACTAGGAGTCCAAGGACAGAGAGCTTACCAACATCCAGCTCAAAGAGTGCCTATGTTGAGGAGGTGTAACTTATGTGGAGGAGAACATCCCACACACTTGTGTGCCAGAGGAGGAGCCGGTGCACAACCTACGTATCCATACAACAGACAACAACAACCAGGGACTTCTTCATACTGCCACATTGAGCAAAAATATACCAATCACACAACTGAGAACTGTCCCTTTAATAGGCAAACACGACCTGTCCACCCACCCCAATACCGACCTTATGGATATCCACCTAGAGAGCTTGGTAGGGAGATGCCTAGATACAACCCCTATCCGGTAGGAGTACCAAGACAATATGAGCAAGCATCGTATCCACCACCACAACCAGTATTGGGACCACAATTGTCACAACCTCAACAAGTTGTACCTGTGAAGTATACTCAACCGGAAGAAAACTTGGAAAGAGCCATAATACCAGCTTCAATAGCGACCAATGTAGAATCAACCAACCAAGGGTATGAACTCCCACCAGGAGAGTACTATCCATATGAAGCCAACATGATGGAATATGAACCAACATATGACGCGGCCTATCATGGATATGAAGGATTTGATCAGACTTATGGAGCGGAAACTGCAACTTTAATGTATAGAGTGCCCAAAGCACAACAACCATTGAGACCTCCCATTAGACCACCAGTGCAGAGAGGACCGTGTTATAGATGCGGAGGGGATCACTTCATTTGGGAGTGTCCTCGACCTTACAACCCTCCACCACCCAGGATTTGGGAAGGATATTGCAGTGATTGTGGGAAAGAACATCTTTTTAGAGATTGCCCTAAGAACCCCACAAAAACTCAAGGCACTGCACCAATTAATGTAATTGAGGTCTTAGAAGGATCTGGAAGTGAGAAGGAGTACACTGTACCACTGAAAGCTATTACTAGAGCTCAAGCAAAACAACTAAAGGAAAAACAACCAAAAGAGAAACCAAAGAACAATAAAATAGTAGACGCTGACATTCAGGTAGCCGAGGATTCAGAGAACCCATGTGAGAATTCCCAAAACACAAAAGTACAAAAATGGAAAGAAAGACGAGAAAAGCTCAAAGAAAAATGGGCAAGAAATAAGAGCCAAGACATCAAAAAACAAACGAAGGGTTCTAGAAAGCATAATGAACAAAGAACGCATAAGGAGATCCCTGAAACACCACCAATTAGCTCAGAGGAAAAGAAGCCAGGATCAATTCTAGCTGACCCAAAACCAGAGGATTTGGACATGTGGTTAAAAGCATACCAAGCTAGAATCAAAATGGGCCCGAACCTAGAGCAACATGAAAAACTCTATCCTCAAGGGGAATTAGAGAAAGAAAGACTGGCAATATGCCAAAAGCTCATCGAAGTAGCACAGGCGACTCTAGAAAAGACCATCCCAATTTTGCCTGAAACAAGGATCGCACAGGAGCTATACCAAGAGTACATCCAACCTAAGGATAAGGAACCTAGACGGGAAGATGATCAAAATGAACGAATAAAATCTCAAGGGGAACAGGTATCCATGATACCCGATTTAGAGGAAGATTGGTCCAAAGACTTGTGGAATAGAATTAGAGAGGAGCAATGGAAAAAGGATGGAATCAGTCCACCTCCTTTTGATGTAATAGATGGGGAAGATAGTCACCCTGATCATAACCTGGAGGAAGCATATGAGGAAGTGTCAATACTTGATAAAGGAAGAGAGGAAACTATGAGCATTTCCACATTGCCTAACTACATGGGAGAATATGAAAGAGAGTCTATAATAATACGAGGACCCACAGTACATGGGAAAGAAAAAGGAAACTCAGAAGAGAGTTCACACAATTTAACAGAACTTAAGAAAACAAAGGTGCAATGCAAATTGACGGTGGAAGAGTTGCTTCAACTTAAACCACATCTATGGAGACAGTTAGCAGATCAATTAGAGCCACCTGCAGAAAAAAGGGAAATGAAAGGAAAGGGAAAGGAAAACCACTCCACAATACAAGTTCCAGTTGATAAAGTAGGAGAATTTAGTGAAGGAGATGAAGGCAATACGTGCTTACCTGTCACCTACAATGGGTACATGACCAAGGCCATCCTAGACACGGGAGCGGGGGTAGGGATTGCCACCAAGGAAATATGGGAAAAATGGGGAAAACCTGCCTTACGACCCACGCGCATGAAGCTCCAATTAGCAGATGGTCATGTAGAGAAACCCTTAGGAATATTGGAAAGGATCAAACTGACCACTTGTGGAGTAGAATTCGAACACACATTAGCCATCTGTAAATTCGAGAAAGCAAACAACTACGGAATGATATTAGGACGACCCTTTATGAGACAAATGCGAGTTGTTCAGAATTGGGGCAAGGATTCTTTATATCTACAACATCAAGGAAATACCACCAAGATAAACTTGCACACGTTTGCGTATCGAGATGTCCCTCCATTACAATGGAATCCAGTCCACAAAGAAGAAGATGACCTATCCATTCATAGTGCCGGATCGAGTGATCAATCGTGGATGCATGAGGATGCCCAGTTATGGATGTGTAAGGAAGCAAAGAGAGAAGAGAGCAAAAGGCAGCCTTGGCCGATAGGACATCATAACTATCGCTCAGTAAAGGATCCCACTTATATGCCGCAAATTTTTCCTGATGAGATGTTTGAACCACATGGATGGATGGAGATCTTGGCCACTCTAGACGTATGCGTAAACGAGGAAGTTTTGACAATGAACGAATGCATAGATGAGGAAGGTTATGATGTAAACCTTTATATGGTTGTCCTTCAAGAAGTAGAGGAAGGGGAAATACTGGAAAAAGAGTGGAAAGAGGAATATGAAAGCATTGAGATGGATCCGAAATTTGACTCTGAAGAAGATTACTTAAATACTGTTAGGAATCAGAAAGAACAGGAACCAACAAAGATCTTAGCAATTGAAAATGATAGAACAATACACAGGCAGGAGGAAAACATGAGTCAGGTAGAGCCGGACCCAGATCTTTTTGAAGTTCCTGAACACTTTAAAAAATACGAAGTAGAGGAAAGGAAAGTAGCTATTCAAATGCCTAAACGAGAAGCACGAGACGGAGAGGCGTACGACAACAAGGAACAAACAAAAAAAATCATTGTGACAGTGGAGGAAGGAGAAGAAAGGTGCACCTACATTGGTAAAGACGTGTCTGAAGAGGAAGAAGAAGAACTCATACACCTTATCCGGGAGTACCGAGACGTGTTCGCATGGACCTATAAGGATCTCAAAGGGGTAGAACCCTCTATTTGTTCCCATCGGATACCCATGACAGCAGAGGCGAAACCCTCCAAACAACGTCCTTATACATACAATGAAGTCTATGCAGCGAAGATTAAGGAGGAAATAGACAAACTACTAGCGGCAGGATTCATATACGAGATAGAACACACAGAATGGGTATCGCCATTAGTAGTAGTGCCTAAGAAAAATGGAAAATTGAGAGTGTGCATAAATCTGAAGAAGGTGAATGCAGCCACTATACGTGATAGCTACCCATTACCGATTACGGATCATCTATTGGAGAGGGTAGCAGGTAAAGAGGTCTATAGCTTCCTAGATGGTTTCTTCGGATACAATCAGGTGGCTATTGCGACTGAGGACCAACACAAGACAGCATTTGCCACTGAATGGGGTGTGTATGCATTCAGAGTGATGCCCTTTGGACTCACTAATGCACCGGCTACCTTCCAACGATTAATGTGTCACGTTTTCAAGGAATTTTTGAAAAAAAGCATGGAACTGTATGTAGATGACCTTTGCACGTATTCCAATCAAAGACCCGATCACATACCGGAATTAAGGAAGATATTCAACAAATGTAGGCAGTATAGAGTCTGCTTAAACCCAGAAAAATGTGTGTTCATGGTAAGACAAGGAAAAATACTAGGACACATAGTCTCAAGAAATGGGATATCTACGGATGAGGATAAGATTAAAGTCATATTGGACTTACCAAGACCCAAAAATGTAAAGGAAGTACAAGCCTTTATGGGACATTGTGGATATTACCGTAGGTTTATTCACATGTATGCCATAATAGCTAAGCCCTTATACGGTCTATTGACTCAGTTCACTTGGACAGACGAGTGTGAGAAGGCCTTCAACGAGCTTAAAAAGAGGCTGAGTACAACCCCAATTCTAAAATCACCCAACTGGAGCAAGCCTTTTCATATTCATGTTGATGCTTCGAACTATGCAATTGGATGTATCCTAGCTCAACCGGCTGATGAAGGAAAGCTTGACCATCCAATCGCTTATGCGAGTAGACAATTAAACCAAGCCGAAAGAAATTACACGACTACAGAAAGAGAGGGCTTAGGAATGGTTTATGCAGTAAAGAAGTTTAGACATTACCTCTTAGCCAACAAATTCAAATTCTTCATAGACCATCAAGCTTTGTTATATTTAGTCAATAAACCTTGTAACACGGGAAGGTTGGTACGATGGTTCTTGTTACTAATGGAGTTTGACTTTGAGGTAATAGTCAAAAAAGGAAACACACATGTGAGAGCAGACCACCTTTCTAGGTTAAAACACGGAGAGCCACCTAGCGGAGTGCCTGATGATTTACCAGATGCTTATCTGTTTAATCTAGAAGTATGTCCGAAGTGGGCAGAAAAAGTGACCCCTATACTTACGCATGGCCCTCAACACCCAATCAACAGGAATAGCAAAAAAGAAATTCTTCAATCAAGGAACTTACACATCGTCGCAGGAAGTGTGTATTATAAGGAACCAAATGGAGTATTACTCAGATGTGTAGAGGAGGACGAACAAAAACAACTGATCAACCAAGCACATGTGAACAAGTGGAAAACCCATCAAGGGATGCACGGAACAATACGAGAATTAAAAAGATTAGGCGTATATTGGCCTGATATGTCCAAAGGCGTTCACGATCATGTAAGTAATTGTGTGGAATGCCAGGAAACTAGCCCTGAGGATCACGTGTCCTTACCTTTTTCTACCATAGCGCCTAATTGGAGTAAATCATTAGTGCAATTCCTCAGAACGAAAGAGCACGAAATAGGAGCTAGTCTAGTAAGAAGGCGATCCTTAGAAGAAATGAGCAAGGATTATGTGATAATGGGAAGACAATTGTTTCGAAGAGGAAAAGACAATCAACTCAGATTATGCGTGCATGAAGGAGAATATCTTCCCATATTAGAAATGGCACACGCAGGAGCTGCGGGAGGACATTTTTCAGCAGATAGAACGGTCAAGATGATTCTCTTTGCAGGCTTGTGGTGGCCAACTCTACACATGGATGCGGAGACATATGTGAGAAGCTGCGAAACATGCCAGAGAGCAAAATATCCCATTAGAAGAGATGACATGCCTTTAAGACCCATGGTTTGTGCGAGAGCATTTACCAAGTGGGGTATTGATTTCATAGGACCTATCAATCCACCTGCGAAAGGATCACATGCGGAGTACATCATAGTAGCCACCGACTACTTAACAAAGTGGGTAGAAGCAAAAGCCACTCGAAAAAATGATGCTCAAACCACAGCAAAATTTCTTTTTGAGCACATTTTCACACGCTTTGGACTACCAATTGAGATAGTGAGTGATCGAGGAACACATTTCTTAAACGAAGTCATTGAATCGCTAATGAATGAATTTCTAGTGATTCACAAAAAATCAGCCCCATACCATCCTCAATCCAACGGACAGGCTGAAAGTTCCAACAAAGTACTATGTACGGTATTGACAAAGATTGTCAATAATGGAAGGTCAGATTGGGACAAACAATTGCATCACGCAATTTGGGCCTTCCGAGTGGCATATAAAACGGCCATTGGAACTACACCCTTCAGCCTAGTGTATGGGCAAAATGCAATTTTGCCAATTGACTTCTTAGTTCCTACCTTGAAAGTGGCCCAACAATATGAGTGGAACGGTCATGAATTGTCTCAGCAATTAGATCAAATCGAAAAGCTGCACGAGACTAGATTGCAAGCAGTAGCAGGCATCTATGCCGCTAAGCGGAGACAAAAGGCATACTACGACTCACATATTAAAGATAAGGGGCTAAAAGAAGGCGACTTAGTCCTCGTATACACCCTAAAACAACATGCAAAGAAGCTCCAAAAACGAGGATATGGACCCCTGATCATAAATCGAATCTCCACTAGCGGTGCAGTCAATCTCGCTACACTAGATGGAGACATTCTTCCCAATTACATCAGTGGATGCCGAGTGAAACGATTCATGGAACCATTGACGGATCAAATGCTAACGCGACTGTTAGGAGCTCAGAATAGGAAAAAGGAAGAAGAACGAGTTCGAGAGGAAGCCCGACAAGAAGCACTAGAACGCATTAGGAAACGCAAGGAGTGGATCAGGCAAAGAGATGAACGCTATCTCCAAGGAGAAGAGCCCATCCCTATGGCAAACTACCAGGTCAAAAATGATGACACAATGGGTATATGTAAAACACAACCTTACCTAAACCTAGGGATTGGTAAGACGGAGTATAAATTGATAGATGCATTGATAGACTCAGGAGCAGGCCTTAGCTGCATGCGAAGGAGGATAGCGAATGAATTGCAATTGGAATTGAATTCCACAAAAGCCAAACTAATAGGAATTGGAGGTCACACCTTAGACTGTATTGGAACAACGAATGTGTCCCTCCACCTAGGGAATTCCTCCATGGAACAAAGAGTCCTCGTATGTGAGGATGACGATTTAATAGAAGACTTCATTCTAGGACAAGACTGGATCATTGAAACAGAAGCATGTATCCATCTGGCTCAAGGATATATTTCAGCCACGATAGGGCATAAGGAGGTTTTCAGCTTGCTTGAAGAGAAACCGTGTAACCAAGCCATATCAATACCAAGATCAGAAGAAGTTCAAGAAGCGACGGAAGATAGTAGCGACTGTGCTCAACACCCAGAAAGCAAAGGCATAGAAGCTGAAACTTTAATCATTGCGACATCCCCTATAGCATCGAAGCTATCCAATGCAATTGCGGATCAACCAACCAACGAGGAGACGCCCTCTCCTAAACAGGCTCAAAGTATCCAAAGACCTCACTATTGGAAACTAACAAGCAGATACTCGAACCGACAACCACCCGAATATGTGTGGGCACGCAAGGACCAAATACAGAGTCAAGAAAAGCCCATAAGCGCTTTTAAGAAGGAAATAGGCATCACAAAACCCGCTACAAAGCACTACAAACAAAAAGAATCTGTAAAAGTATGGATTGCCAAGCCCTTGCTTGAAGCTCAAAAATCTCGAAATCAGATATGGATCCCCAAAAAGGCCATGCAAGCAGCTAAACAGAATGTGAGGACCAAAGAGGAAACACCACAGCAGACAAAACAAAAGCCAACAACACATATGAATCATCAGAGAAGATCGCAAAGCAATGCCAAATTCACTCGAACAATGGATAAGGAAAATGGAACACGAGGAGCTGCACGAGTTGAGAAAACCCAGAGACCTCTCTCAGTGTTCTCAAAATGGGTCTGGAAACCAAAGCTACCACAAGGAGCAAATGATCGAGGAGATAAAGCACTCGATTGCACTCATGTTGTGTCTGATGCACCTCAAGTAAGCATGATAGGGCCACATTACAAAGCCATGCATTCGGCACAGGATGTACATTATCGAACTAGTGGTGCACGATCTCCAAGTGAGATTAGATCTTAGCTTTAAACTGATAGGAATGGACATACTATGTACATAAACTTCGCTTCGGCTATACTAACGATTCTCTTATTTCAGAAAAGAAAAAAAAATATATATATAAAAAGAGGCGGTAAGAAATCCCACTTTTGCAATGATGGGGAACGGAGTGACGCGCTACCATAAACAAAACAACACAATGTATGGTCTCATGAAAGCTTTTTCAAGCTAATGCACTTTTCCTTGTAAGTGCAGATGGCTTCTGAAGACTCTGAAGCTACAATCCAAGAGGAGGTCCAAGAATTCCCTCCCCAATGTCTTACGAAAGCAAAAGGCCATTGGTTCAGAGATGAACAGCCAGCGGAAGAGTATCTTTTCTTGGCCAACATAAAGATCATGGACACAGATCACCACTTTCCGATCATGTCCCAGGACTTCAAGGTTTTACATGGAATGCCATCTACAATCGATATCATGAAGAAAGCAGGAATTCACAAGTATTTTGAGCTACCTATCTACAAGCCTGACTTCCAACGCTGTACCCAAGTCATGAACACTCTGAGACCGGCACTACATGATCCATTGGTGCCAGAAGCCAATGTCATGGATAAGAATGGAGAATGGGTTGTCATTCAGTTCTCCCACGACTTAATTAAAGGAGCATTTGAATGGGAAAAAGATGGTGTCAACACGGTCAAAGAAGAAATTCGTGGAGCAAATACTAGAACCTTTGTCGACATTAATAGAGTGGATATCGAAGAAGAAGTCAGGTTGATTCATCAACACTTCTGCTTCCCGAGTATGAAAAGATACACGGCCCCTCAAAAAATCATTGTACAATTATTGTCTCATGCCATAAAACAAATTGGAAATCAGGTAAATCTTACCCCATATGTGCAAGAAAGATTGTTCGAGGCAAAGAAGAAATGGGAAAATAAGAAATTCCTCAATGGAACCACTGCCCTCACGATCATGATTTACCATGCATTGGGCATGCGCGAGTATTTGAAGGAGATGCCATCTTCAATGGAGTTGGCTCAATATGTCAAAAATGCTACTGTACCTAAACAAAAGAAAGGGAGCAAGCAAGCAGAAGAAACAGAAACAAGTTCGCAACCTCGGATGAGAGGCACCATGAGAGGTACAAAGCGGCCTAGAGAAGTTCTACAAAAAGAGGAAGAAGCACCACAAACAAAGAGAGTACATGTGCTGCCTACAACCACCACTCAAGGACCCAGAAAGATTACGGAAGAAGAATTAACCCAAGCATTGGAGGAGACTCATAAATATACAGAAGGACAAATCAATCTACCAGTGCAGGGTCATCACTATCAACAGTCTGCAACAGTTCAAAAACCAAAGAGAAAACTCACTAAGGTACACATATATCGGGAGATTGGGCTGGACAATTCAAGTTCAGGATCCGACGCACAAGAAAAGCAAACTACATCATTATTGGATGTAGATATTAAAAGTGAATCGAAAGATGATGGCCAGTGGGCCGAATTAAATGAAGTAAACTATGACGAAGCCCAAGCTGACAACAAAGAAAAAGGTCAATCACCACTGGTGGACCAAAATACAACCGAAGAGAAGGCAGAAGAAGAAGGGCAACAACCCATTCAACAAAAAGATGCATCCACCACCCATACAAAGGAGGGCAAATCTGAGGCTGAGATGCATGCAATGATCTCCGAGGATAAGCCTCAGGAAGAAGAAAAAGAAGACGAAGAACCCTTCACCCCACTACGGGTTGTGGCAGAACCGTCCCCGCTGGATGTAACATTTCAAGGGAGTGCCACGAAGGTTCGTAAAGTGGACAAGGATGAAGCAGAAATGAAAGTACAACTACAAGTCCGACAACCACACCAAGAACTGATCCACGTAGCACAGGGACAAGATGTACAAACAGGAGAAACACCCGACATACCAAAGACATGGCTCAACGTGGATATAGCTCAGCTCAAGCCTGTGGTGCAGGATATGATTCGCACGGCACTAGACACTCAACAGTTGATGCTTGATGCTGATGAAGATTACGACCAAGCCATGCTCGACAAACAGGAACTTCAAAAGGAAGGTATGAGTCTGGCTAAAAAATTATCTAAAGCAGAAGCTCAAGTGTTGAAGAAACAGGAAGAACTAAAAACAACCAAAACACACTGCAAAACCTTAGAAAAGGAGAATGCCCAACTAAAAGAGCAAGTCTTGGAGCTCACAAAGAAACTAGAGGCGACTGAAAAAGAGAAAACAAGAATCCAGACTCGTAGCAAAGTACTCGAGTCACAGCTCAAGGTGAGCATGGAAGAAGCAGACCACCTAAGGGACAGGAACAAGGAGCTAATGACAGCTCTCCTCAGTGATCAACCACCGACAGAGAATGACAAATCAAATGAGGATATAAAAGACATGGAAGAAAAGTTGACAAAGATGGCAGATCAGCTCAAACAGGAGCAAGAGACAATTGCAGAATGGGAACAAAAATACATGAATGATACTGCAGCTCTACGCAAAAAATGGAAGAAAGCCGAGAAAGATTATTTCCGACAGTGCAAAGAAGACACAGATCACATGCATATAGTGGCACAGGAATTAATCAAACATCAAGAAAAACTTACAAAGGCTGAAGAGGAGCTCAAGAATAAAGATGATATCATCAAACGGCTGCAGGAACAGATTGAGCTAACAGAAAATCAGGGGACACCAGTAGTTCCTCCGAGAACAACGGCTACTGTGGAGGAAGAGGTACGTCCTCTCTCTCCCCCCTTGTATCATTCACCACTAAGGGCGGAAAAGGAGGTTCCATTAGAACCTAACACACGAGACATTGCAGAACTGAGCAGACAAGAAAGGGCACTACTGGTGTCCCAGCTCACGGCTGATTTTGAAGCTCAAATAATACAAATAATGAAAGAAGCTCGCATAGACAATAAACAGCTAGATCAAATTTTGAAGCCCTTCAATGTACCATATGGTCTACTTAAAGAACAAACACGGATGTATATAAAGACGACCACGAATAAAGACCCGGACCACAACCTTCAATTCCAGCATGACACTTTCAAGTATACTCAAGAGGAATTTGAGAAGGCGGATCCCATATGGCGAAGGAAAATTTTGGAGAAGAATCCGACTTTGCGGGTACAGTGGGAAGCATCACCATATACGCTTCAGGTAAACCCATCATTTTGTCCTGTACCCCGCAGACGCTCTTGGACGCAATTTTGGGCAGCACAGCGTCAAGGCTCTATCAATAATCAGTGGCTAAATTACCCATTACTACCTAGTCCGCCACATAATTACCTACCTACCGAAGAATACATGGTAAAGACAATGGAATTCTGGATTGCCAAATATGCTACAGTGCCGGACTTAGCAGTCAAGATGACAAATAAAATATTTAGCATGCTCATTACAGTGTTAAAAGTCTTCCAGCACGCGAAGTATACATTTTTGAATTTCATTGGCATTACGCAAGGATCGGAAGCTCTCATTTTTGATCTATCGACCATCCCGAGCCGACTCACTATTATGGCGTACTATTCCCGACTTATGTTTTTGCCATCGACTTATATGCAGACTTTCGAAGAAGCATTCTTTACAGGCTTCTTTGAAATAGATTCGGAGATTTTTGTGAAAATGACTTCAAATTTAAATGCGAGGCTGGTGGCCTATGAAACAAGCTTCTTTGCTGATCATAGACAGGCGCCAGAAGACGGAGTGAAGTCAAAACAATGGAAGGAATTCATGATATGTCATGCAAATCTGCTGAACCAACGAGAGCAAACCGCCATTCAAACATACACGCGTCGCCTCAGAAAGCCTGTCGAGGACGACAGAGTTCAGGAGGAGGGATGTGTAGAGGAACAATCAAGCAAGAACAAAAGAAGAAGAAAATCAAAGTCCAAAACAATTCATTAAGAAGAGAAAAAGAATATATCTCTGCAGGAAGCCCCGCAGGGGCGCAACACCCATCTCTACATAGAGCCCCGCAGGGGCACGCACCAGGCTACAAAGCTAAACCCCAGGGTCCCGAGTAGTGGACTTTTCAAACATCAGAGTAGGACCAAAAGTTAGAAAGGGGTAGAGGCTGAAAAGTTGAAGAGGGTGACTAAGAACAGCACATTCCTAGTCACTGGTGGCGTGCGTGGCAACCCGAGTCAACAGGCAAGACAACTACATCAGGCTCTCGAGTTGTAGAGCTTGAATCAAGAAGGCCATCGAATCTGCATGTCTGTTTAACTGCAGACAATACTGACCAAGGGGAGCGTGCAGTGGAAAAGCTGAAGCGCCTCTAAAACGTAATGCAAGATCAAGAATCAGACAACACTACCCACGGGACGCGTTCGCGAAGCAAAGTCTGTCAAGGGACGACAGAGACGAAGAGGGGGAGAGTGTTGCAGAGCTAAAGAGCGCACAAAGCAGAGAAAAAAGACGGGCCCCAAAATTTTTCCGATTTGGACACACAACTTTTGTATCACAACCACCCTTGTATATAATTTCCGTTGTAAATGCACTAGAGGAGTCCTCTAGATGCATCCCCACAAAAGATTAGCGATTTACCCATGTACAATAGTAGGAAATTAGTCTTTTAGAGAATAAAGTGCCGGTCTCTTGTGTGAAAGGACCAAACTTAGGGCACTAGTATATAAGTCAAAAGTGACTCATTGTAAAGAACTTCTTGTCATTGTGAAGAGGGGCACTTCTGAATTTTCGAGTTTGCCTCTTCCTTGCTGATTTTGATCTTCATTTTGCTCATGTATGTGTGTGTGATGCTTGAAATGCAAGTGTAGGACTGTTTTCTACCCCTTCCCCCTTGATTTGAGCTGCTGTAGTGTGTGCGTAAGCTAGGAGAAGCAAAAACGCGGGTGTTTGTGACTCCCGTAATTCACTGTTTCTGCCATAACTTGAAGCAGAGTGGTCAGAATTGAGTGAAACCACAACCGTTGGATTCGTCTCGTCGAGAGCTTCGAAACGAGTACCCTATTGCCTATATTCGGAGTTCTGTGTTGGGAGAAAACCTCAAAAAACCAAAACTGCTGAAAAGAGGCTTGCGGCAACGCTTCCAGTATTTCAATAGGTGTGGGTAGTATTAGTCTTTTCTCTTGCTCGAATAGCTAACTCACTTCATTTTCTATCACGTGTGCACATGTCTTCATACACTTGGTAAGTTTCTCCTTAGGATTGACATTTAAATGTGTGAAAAGAACTCCACTATATGCACTTGTATGACAATTGAGGTATAGTCTCATTGGTACAAGTCCTTGAGTCATCGTGGCTCAAGTACACACTAGGCAAAGTAACCTACCTAGACAATACATCAGAGAGGATCTTCATGGTCACCGAGCATGGCAGACATGCCTATACATGGAAGGGTGAATTTGTTTTTCCCCAACCTCGGTCTAATGTGTCCTACAGTCACCAAGGAGCTGGGACCTCCAAAGCTCATGGAGCTCAAAGAGAGAGGAGTAGAGATAGACCTAAGGTAAGCTTTGCCAACTCCCTAGGAAGAGAAAGGATGAGAACAAGGACAGATAGGGAAGAAACCGAGAGACCTAGAGCCCCAAGGAACCAGAGAAATGCTGATGAATTCCCTTTGCCAAGGCCTAGAGAACACACTAGGGCTCTGAGACCAACACAACTGGTGAAGTCCATGAAGAATTACTTCGATGGCACTGGAGACCCTTATGACCATGTGGTAGAATTTAGGCAAGACTTGAAAGCTCAACAGTTAGAGGACCTATTCACACAATATAATGCTTTTGGTCTAACCCTTAGGAACACTACCCTTACGTGGTTTCAACCACTGAATGAGAGGCAGTTCAGAAACATAGACCAACTCCTAGAGGCATTTATCATTGAGTTTTCTAAGACTGGCATAAGGCACAACACTTCCTCACTAATTCATAGCTTCAAGCAAACACCTCAAGAGACGGTCAGACTAGCAGGAAGACGGTTTAGGCAATACCTAGAGAGGTGCCCAATGCATGAGTTACCCACACTAGCCAAGCAAGTGGCTTTGTTCTTAGATGGATTGTTGAGCACCAAACTCAGGTCATATGTGTATCTGAAGGACCCCAGAACTATAGAAGAGTGCGTGCGCATGTGCATAGACATTGAGGATAATCTAGGCGAGGAGTTAGAACTATCAAAAATCTATAAGGATTCGGATAGCTCTAGTAGCCTCACATCTGGTCAATCCACATCCATTGAGGAACTTGCAAAGAAGGTAGCTAAAAAATTAGGTGTCTCTAGCAAACAAATTCCAAGATTTGCCCCAGTCAAGAGGTGCTATACTTGTGGAGGTGACCATATGGCAAGTGTTTGTCCTATTATGGCCCAACCCCAAGTGAATCCTAGTAGCAAGTACTGCACCATAGAACGGAGATACACAAAATCACACAGCTCAAGACTGCCCATACAATAAGCAAGCGGTTAGGCAAACCTACCCTCAGCCCCATCCACAACAGGGAAGATATCAGAACCAATACCCACCACAACAGTATGCTAGGCCTCAACAAACCTATCAACCACAATATCAGGCCCAGCAGAGACCTCAACCAGTGCTAGCACAACAACCCCCTACTCCAACCAATGTGATCCCAGTGAAATATGCGTCTGCCAAAGAAAATTTGAACAGAGCCTTAGTCCCAGTCACACCATTGCTATCAGACAGTGATCTAAGTGACCATAGTTTTGACTCCACACATATTGATAGCCCACAGGCTTACTACATGCAGTCACCCGAGCATAACGAGTCATACTATTATGAAGACCCAAGTGAAAATAGTAGGGAGCCTGAGTACGCTAATGTCATGTACACAAACCCCAAGTCTAGACCTCAACCTAGGCAGGTACGACCCCCATTTCCTAGAGGACCTTGCTTCAGATGTCATGGAGATCACCTCATACATGATTGTCCACTACCTGCCCCTACACAACCCCAACCAGTGACAATTCAGGGCTTCTGTCAAGATTGTGGAAAAGAGCATCTCTTAAGAGATTGCCCAAAGAACCCCAATAACCTGCCAAAAATCACTCCTATCAACATCATTGGACTAGTAGTTAGACTCTACAGGAAGTGTAACTTCCACTGCCCCAATGCATGTGGTCACTAGAGCTCAAGCCTTGCAGCAAGCTCGAGGAGTAGGCTTGGGGAAGAATTCTGAGGTTAGTGAGACAGAGAGTATAGCTAAGAAAAGGACAAGAGCTTGGAGAGATAGCCGGGAAAGAATGAAAAGACAATGGTCACAGAAAATGAGCGAACTTGAAGAAAGCTTGAGAGAAACCAAAGCGAAGATAAGTGAACTCGCATCTGAAAATCACTCTCACACTACCCCACCACGACCCTTTCCATCTCCCTCCAATCCACCACCTTCCATTCCCCAACATTCTGATCCACCACACGTAACCCACCCACCACCCAGAGTAGGATCAGTCCTAGCGGATCCCACTCCTGAGGATCTAGACATGATGCTTAAAGCATATCAGGCCAGAATCCAGGAAGGGCCAAACGTGACAGATCATGACAAATGTTACCCTAGAGCCGATCTAGAAATAGAGAGAACAAAGCTTTGTGCTAAGATGGTCGAATTAGCGCAAGCCATGTGTGAAGCCAGTCGCTTGTTCAATGGCTCTAGCTCCACTAGAACATCATTGCATTTTGACGGTCTATTAGATAGGTTGGAGAGGCTACTTGCAAAGTCTCGGAAAGGAGCCTCCTCCCAGCTTGAGGGGAGTGCAAGAGATAGAATAAGCTTTCCTCCCCAGGAAGCTAATGTGCCTTAGCTCCACTGAACCAGACACCTCTTCTTCTATGAATAGGTATTCACCAGAGTTCCTTAGAGAGATTCAAGAAGAGAAATGGGCAAAGGAAAGTGAAGTCTGTCCTCCCATTGAACTTGTGGATGATGCACATGATCAATTCCCACAAGACATCCCTTCTATTTATGAAGAGCAGGAGAGTGCCCAATCTCATGAGAGATTTTTTGAGTCTAATTCCTTGCAAGAGCTACCACATTTCACAGGCCCATGGGAAACTAAGTCAACCTGCATGAGAGCGTCCACGGTCATGATAAGAAATGAAGATTCGATCATACCTAGGAATATTGAGGTAGTAAAAAACACTAAAGTGCAGTGCAATCTCACTTTAGAAGAGCTACTCAAAGTTGAGCCAGAAGTGTGGAAACACGTAGCCAAAGAAGTGCCAAACTTAACCAAATCTCGTTCCCAGGTAGGATCCCACAGAACAGTACCAGAAATACCCTTGAATAAGATAGGAGACATGAGTGAAGGAGAGGAAGGAAATACCTATCTACCAGTTACCCATCAGGGATACACAACCAAGGCAATTTTGGACTCAGGTGCAGGAGTTGCAATTGCTACCACTTCCCTATGGAAGCATTGGGGCAAGCCAGCACTCAGGCCAACAAGAATGAAATTGCACATGGCCGATGGTCATATTGAAAGGCCCTTAGGATTGTTAGAAGGAATAACTCTCACTACATGTGGTGTTGAGTTTGAGCATACTTTTGCTATATGCGACTTTAGCAAAAACCAAGCCTACGAGATGATTTTGGGAAGGCCATTTATGCGGCAATTGCAAGTGGTACAGGATTGGGGAACCAATTCCTTGTATTTGCAACATCTAGGTGTTACAACCAAAGTCAATCTCAAGGATTACTATCATAGAGACGTACCGCCTATTCAATGGAATCCCATCCATAGAGCCAAAGGTGAGACTGAGTCTGTGCATTCCATAGGATCCAGATCCTCATGGATGCATGAAGACACTCACTTATGGATGTGTAAGGTAGCAGTAGAAGAAGAGAAGAGAGAGAAAGCCAGAGAGGTAGGTGCAAAAGAAACCCATAGATCAATTCAAGACCCAGCATATGCACCTGTAGTTTTTCCTGACGAAGAGTTTGAGCCTCATGGCTGGGTTGAAATTTTAGCAACAATGGATGTAGCCATCAATGAAGAACAATGGACACCCCACTGTGATGAGGATGGCTATGACATTTCAGTCTTTTTAATAGAACCGATCATGGGAGATGCAGTGTTAGAAGAATGCGAACCTAGCCCTGATGCATTTAAGGATGCAAGTGACTCCGACCTAGAGTCAATCATCATGGACCCATCGTTTGCATCAAAGGGAGAATACTTCTATGAGGTAGAAGTTCACCCTCAGAGACATGAAGAGCTCATGAATGAGGTGAGATTAACCTCACGAGTGACCACCAAGAGTGAAGGAAAGAAAAGAAAGAAGAAAGAAGCCACACCGGAGGAAGAGGAGTCCTTGTTTGAGGTGCCAGAAAATTTCAAGAAGTATGAGATAGAAGATAGAAGAGTCATGGTAAGAATGCCTAAACGTGAGGCACAATCAGGAGAGGCCTATGATAGCAAGGAAACTACTAAGAAAATAGTTGTAGCCGTAGAAGAAGGAGAAGAAAGATGCACCTACATAGGACATGACCTGACAGAAGAAGAAGAGCAAGAGCTGATAGCGTTGCTAAGGGATTATCGAGACGTATTCGCTTGGAGCTACAAGGACCTGAAAGGTGTAGACCCTGAAATATGCTCACATACGATCCCCATGACTTCAGAGGCTAGGCCCTCTAAGCAAAAGCCATACACATACAATGACAACTATGCGGCCAAGATCAAGGAAGAGATAGATCGCTTGGTTGAAGCTGGATTTATCTATGAAATTGAGCATACTGAATGGGTATCCCCCATTGTAGTGGTGCCCAAAAAGAATGGCAAATTACGTGTATGCATTAACTTGAAGAAGGTTAACGTAGCCACTATCAGGGATAGTTATCCGCTTCCTATCACCGAACATCTATTAGAAATGGTAGCAAGCAAGGAAGTGTACAGCTTCCTAGATGGGTTCTCTGGCTACAATCAAGTAGCCATTGCACCAGAAGATCAACATAAGACGGCTTTTGCCACAGAGTGGGGCATATTTGCCTTTCGGGTAATGCCATTTGGGCTTACCAATGCACCTGCTACCTTTCAAAGATTGATGTGTCACGTGTTTAAAGAGTTCTTGAGGAAGAATTTGGAAGTCTATGTTGATGATCTATGCGCTCATTCCAACATTAGACAGACTCATATACCCGAACTTAGGAAAATCTTTGACAAATGTAGAGAATATCAAGTCTGCTTGAACCTAGAAAAGTGTGTTTTCATGGTCAGGCAAGGCAAGATCCTAGGACACATAGTGTCAAAGAACGGCATATCCACTGACGAGGAGAAAGTGAGAGCCATTGCAAAACTACCTAGGCCAAGGAATGTCAAGGAGGTACAGGCCTTCATGGGACATTGTGGTTACTACCGCCGGTTCATTCACATGTATGCCGTCATTGCAAAGCCTCTGTATGCCCTTCTAACTAACTTTGAGTGGACTGATGAGTGTGAGAACTCTTTCACGGAGCTCAAACGAAGATTGTGTTCAGCACCAATCTTGACCACACCAGATTGGAATAAGCCATTCCATGTCCATGTAGATGCATCCAATTATGCAATTGGATGTGTGCTAGCACAACCTACGGGTGAAGGTAATATGGATCTTCCAATTGCCTATGCCAGTAGACAACTGAATGCAGCTGAACGAAATTATACCACCACTGAACGGGAGGGGCTAGGCATGGTATACGCAGTTAAAAAGTTTAGACACTATTTGCTTGCAAATAAGTTTAAATTTTTTTACTGATCATCAGGCTCTGTTGTACTTGGTAAACAAACCATGCAATACAGGTAGATTAGTAAGATGGTTCCTCTTACTAATGGAATACGACTTTGAGGTAGTGGTGAGAAAAGGCAAGACTCATTTGAGAGCAGATCATCTCTCAAGGCTCACATCACGAGAGGCCCCACAAGGAGTGTCAAATGACCTACGTGATGCTTACTTGTTTAATTTGGAAGTGGTACCGCAGTGGGCTAAGCCATTAGTGCCAGTATTGACATATGGTCCTAATCACCCGGTAATGCACACAAAAGATAGAGAGATAGTAAGAGCTCAAAAGTATCATATCTTGGCAGGAAGTATGTACAAACATACGGAGCAAGGAGTATTGGCCTGTTGTGTGGAAGAGCACGTGTACGCTAAGTGGTTGCAATTAGCACATGTAGGTGCATTAGAGCAACACTACTCAAAACAACGAACCCTACAGACCCTGAGGAGACTAGGAGTGCATTGGCCAACCATGGAAGTTGATGTCCATAGAATGTGCAAAGAATGCCCAATCTGCTGCACTAAACCACCAGTGGAACATGCCACTCTTTATCGAGTGTCTTTAGTGCCAGATTGGAGTGAACCATTAGTAGCCTTCTTGAGGACGAAAACATTCCCTCAAGCTATGAATTTGGCGAGACAAAGAAGTTTAGAACAAGAAGCCTTGGATTACACAATCATTGGTGATAATTTATACAAACGTGGTAAAGATGGTTTACCTAAGACTGTGTGTTCATGAGAGCGAATACCTCTAGATATTAGAGACTGCTCACCAAGGTGTAGCAAGAGGACACTTCGGTCCAGATAGGGTGATCAAGGCAATACTATTTGCAGGATTTTGGTGGCCCACCCTTCACATGGATGTACATACCTATGTGAAGAGGTGTGAGGTTTGTCAGCGAACCCAGTATCCCATACGCAAGGATGAGATGCCATTGAAGCCTATGATGGGTGGACGTGCATTCTCTAAGTGGGGAATAGACTTTGTGGGTCCTATTAATCCCCCAGCTAAGGGTTCACATGCTGAGTATATCATCGTGGCCACAGACTATCTAACCAAGTGGGTAGAAGTGAAAGCCACTACAAAAAATGATGCTCAAACAACAGCAAAGTTCTTATTTGAAAATGTGTTCACGAGGTACGGGCAAGTGATAGAGGCACACACTTCTTGAATGAAGTCATAGAAAACCTTCTCCAATAATTCTTGGTGATACATAAGAAGTCTGCTCCCTATCATCCACAAGCTAATGGTCAAGCTGAGAGCACAAATAAGATCTTAATATGCAATGTGCTGACTAAACTGTTGAATAACAAACGCTCTGATTGGGACAAACAGCTACACCACGCTGTTTGGGCATACCGAGTTGCCTATAAAACGGTACTCCAAGCCACACCCTTTCAGATGGTGTTTGACCAGAACGCGTTGCTACCATTGGATTTTTTGATTCCTACATTGAAGGTAGCACAAGAGCATGATTGGATCGGCCATGAACTCTCCTCTAGAATCTTTGATCTCGAACGTTTAGGTGAGACACGATTGAGAGCTGCAGCAGGGATCTATGCAGCCAAGAAGAGGCAAAAGGCATATTTTGATGCACATGTGAAGAATAAAGGCTTGAAAGCAGGAGATCTAGTCCTAGTCTACACATTGAAGCAACACACACGGAAACTAGAGAAAAGAGGCTATGGACCAATGATTATCAATAGGATATCCATAAGTGGAGCAGTACAACTAGCCACTCTAGAAGGTGACGTACTACCAAGTTACATAAGCGGATGTAGAGTCAAGTTATATCAAGAACCCTTAACTGAAGAAATGCTCAATCGGCTCAATACTGCAAAGAAACGTAAGGAAGAGGAAAAAAGAATTTGAGAAGAAGCACAGTCAGAAGCTTTAGAACGCATCCGACGAATGAAACTGAGAAGACAAGGTAGATATCAAGTCATGACTGACAATCATGAAGCTCTAGGTTATCACATAGCCATGTGCGAGGCTTCAGGTGAACAGTCCCATAAGATAGTTGATCGACCACCTTTTGTGACCCTAGAAGTAGGACAAGGAGAGAGTGCAAGGACCGTGAGAGCTTTAATTGATTCAGGAGCCGCCACTAGTGCAATTCGGCTGTCTTATTGCCAACAATTGCAATTGGAGGTAAAACCCCTAGAGGCATATCTCATAGGGCTAGGAGGAGTTGAAACCCCCTGCATGGGAGAAGTGGAGCTTCCCCTCTACATTCAAGAGGTCCTAATGCCAGCAAAAGTGCTAGTATGTGAAGACGAGGATCTTACCGAACCTCTTGTCTTGGGCCAAGACTGGATCTATGATCACGCAGTCAACCTCAACCTAAGAAGTGAACTTCTTCAGGCATGGGCAGGCCAAAACTATCTTATGATTGAATTAGAAAATCAAGCACTCAAACCATTAGGAAAGGCAACAATCTTACCGAAGGTACAAGAATCAATGAGGAGTTCCCAGCTGTTCCAAAGAAGATTCTAAACATGCAGACCAAACATCACACGACACGAAGGAGACCGCTGATCAAGAAGCAAGAGTGCCAACCAGTGCAACACGGAGTACCTCGTGGTGCGAAGCAGATCTGGATACGCAAGGATGGAAAACCCACAGCTCTAGTAACAGGTTCTCAAGGAGGCACAAAACAAGCCACACCATCAAGGACACAAGTGAAGGAGTACCCTAGGCAACCCCCTAGGCATACCATGTCTATTTGGGTCCCTAAGCGGTCAATGAAGGCTAGCTCCAATGCTAGACAGATATGGGTGCCCAAGGCATGTTTTCGAGCCCAAATAGCTCCAACTCTAGTCACGGGCATAATTCAACACTCACAAGTCCGCTTGACAAACAGCTCAGAAACTCTACCTAAATCCCACACTAACACACACTCAGTCAAACCTAGGACTGTCTGGAAATGGGTACCCAAAAGGTCCCAAATCCAACACAATCTCGCTCATAAATCTTTACCTGTCCTTAGCTCTAAGAACTACGAATCCTCGATTAAAGTTTGGCAAACTAAACCCTGTATCAAACACCCTGACCCAATTTTGTAAATCCATCCACTCTGATATAGGTGCATTCTGAGTCCATTGCATAACCAAAGTATGCATCTAGGATGACACTAACCTCTAATCATCCCTCACATCTATCACAAACACTTCACCTCTAACCACTAACCATCTAGATTGTCATGTTAGTATTGTGGAGGGAACACCATTACATCCTGTTTCCTATGCAACACTAATGTGCCTTTCTTCTTCTAGCAGATAAGCATCAGAAGTGTCATGGCAGCTGTAGCAGGAACAAGCTCCCAAGCGGGCACTAGTACTCAAAGCAATTGGGATACCATGCCTGTGGAAGCTCCACTGGCAGCAAGACTTGAAGAGCTTTTGAATGTGAGAAGAATTCCTATCTCAGATCCACCAAGTTCCCTAACAGAAAGAGTAAAGTGGTCTGGTGGACATTTCAATTCTTCTCAAGAGAATTTGAAACCTTACAGAATGCAGCTCCTCTTCAAGATATTTGGCTGAAAGCGAGGTTGCAAGATTATTTTAGTGCAGCTTTGCCTAGACCTGATTTTCTGAGGTGCTACTACTTGATTACCACACTGAAGTTGACAAGAGATAAAGATCATTCAGGCACATTCCTGGTGCCCTCTCTATCAAACCAGGAGGAAATGAAGAAGTTTGACTTGAATATTACTTTAATCAGGGAAGCCCTTCAGATGTATGGCACCCATGTACCTTCCGATCGAGATCCTTTGATACCGGAGTCTATGAAGAACAATAAAATCAAGAAGTTGAAAGAAATGTGTGCTCTCACCCCCAACATCGCCATACCATTACGAATGTGCCTTCAACACTTCGCATTTCCGGCGCAAGACCGGTTCACCCAGCCTCATAAGAAGATCTGGTATGGGTTATACCTAGCAGAGACTGGGAGCTTACCTATGAAAATGCCAATATGGATCCTTGATCAGTTATATGAAGCAGGCAAGCCAGGAGTGAGGAAGCCTACTTTGAATGGCTGCTGCGCCATTACAAGAATCATCTACAGGTGCCTTGCTTATGATGTGCCAATTGCACGAGCCCTCAAGTACTCACAATTGGAATTCTTTCAGGGGCGGAAATCAGGGGTCCAACCCACTAAAAGAATGAGTGGATCTCTGTCACAGGTTCTAATTCCTCGTGAAGTCACCACAAAAGCCTCCAGTAGAGAAGAAGGACAAGTAGCCCCTTTCACAATCCATCTTCAAGGACCCCAATCAAGAAGCATGGTACAACCCACTCCATCAGCCCCCCCACTACCCAGAGATGCGGAGTTTGCATCCATGGCTCCACTACTAGAAGACCCATCTTTTGACTTTGAAAGCTTCTTGTAGACAGCTCACTTATCGGAGAGTGAGTTCTTCTCAGACACGGACGGCCCCGAATCATCATCCCAGAGAGGACGGACACATAGTGAGGCTAGAAGGGTGCATTGGGAAGCTGAGGCACAACATCCTCACGCTGAAAGCACACAGAATCAGGAAGAAGCAGAGGGGAAGGAATAAGAGGAGAGTGAGGAGGAAGCTCCTGCCTACACGGCACAACTTAAACGAATATACAAAACGATCAAGCAAGTGCAGAAGAGGCATAAGATGTCAGAAGAGGCCAATAGAGCACTGGTAAATCAGATGTTGCAAGCGGAGAATGTAGACCCTCAATTTGTAGAATCATTGAACCTTTTAGCAGATACATGCGGAATCGTGGAAGCCATGAGGACCATGGTATATCGAAATACCCCTCAATATGACCAACGAAGGATCAATACCCGACCGCGAAGGGGAAAGATGATTCAAATGGAAGTCTCTACCGCACTTCCTACCACCACTCAAGAAGATGTTCACATGGCCAACCCATCCAACAGTGATGAACCCGATGTACATATCCAGGTACCATCTCCATCATCACCTCCCCTCCATCCCTCAAAACCCATCACCACTAGCCATTCTGAACAACCAGTATTAGCCATTAGTGAAACTATAACACACACCACCATTTCTCCATCCGTCCCTTTACCTCCACCCACCAGTTCCAGCCAACTTTCTGAACCCCATATAGGTAACCCTTCATATTTCCCTGCCCTCGGACAGCCACTTCCCACTACCCAAACCTTAACTCACCCATTTCCATTCACCAATACTATTCCTCTTTCCCAACCCCAAACCATTGAACTCCTCTTGACCTCCGCAGAGCCTACACAAGTCACCCTACCTCCGTTCTTGGCAAACCTGGTGGAGCAAATTGAGAATTATAAGAGAAATTCCCTTTCCCAGCACACCTCACCCACATTCACACCCACCACTAACACACCGCCCACCATTCCCGTATTCACGATTCACACAACACACACAATCACGTCCGATCCCATGGACATTTCACCATCCTCAGCACCACCCACCCCCACTTTTGTTCCAACATCATCACATATCAATTCACTCAGATCACCATTTCCAACCACAGTAGGCACAACACCCACTTTTTCCCTCCCCATTTCCCAAACCCTTGCATTTTCCACCTCTGCCCCTGCATCCACATCATTTAGTGATGCACTAGACACCATGTTCGAAGCGGCCACTCAAATTAAGCAAGAGTATAGACTACTGGAAGAAAATAACAAAGAGCTGTGCAATCTCTCGGCTCAACTCCAGGCACGTGTCAATGCCTTGGAGCTAAGTAATACAGCACTACAACATGAAGTGACCACCCTCCAACAATCCCAGGTGGAGCTCGAAGCAAAACATACAGAGACGACTAGGGCAGCGAAAGAACAACTCAGAGATCAGTTAGCCCATAATGCTAGACTACAACGAAACATGGCTCTACTCCGATGCCACCTAGCGGCTGCACAAGAAGAAAACAGGAGACTACAGCAACAAAATCAAGACAACCACGAAGCCGCCATAGAAAGTACTCCAGGGGCACCCATCGACCCTGCTAGCTTCTGGGCCGTCCCTTCAGAAAGCATACAACAAATTTTGGAAACCTATGCCAACCTCTTAGAAGCGCATGATCAGTTGGTTGACCAAGTAAAAGAGCTACAAAGATCCCAAGTGCCTACACCACAACCACCAGAAGCTAAAAAGATGGTCAATGCTGCCACTTCACCAGAGCTTGAATCAACGGTACTTGAGCTACGACAACAAGTGGCAGAATTAAAGATCAAGCTGTTAGAGTATGAAAGACCCCCCTCTCCACCTGATCAAACAATAGAAGAAGAAGCAGTAATCATTCCAGTGGAGGAAACATTTGAAGAAAACTATGAGCCTCAACCCCTTCCAGGCGGCAGAATTACGGAGGAGGGACAAGACACATATGAGGAGCCCCCGTCGGCATGGATGAAACAGGTAGAAGAAATGGGGACAACTCATGAGGAACGTATCTCCACTCAGATGCTGACAATGAGGACCATTGAAGAAACCATACTCCACTCAGAGTATTTCAGACACCTTGCCTCTAGAAGACTGATAACTAGTTCAGAATTACAATATAAACCCTATTTTGTATTATTGGCCGACTACAACGCAGAGATCAAAAGAGTTACCAACAAGTGCCCTACTTTTGCCACACATTTTGAACCAGAGGATATTCCAGAGGCAACCAAAAAAGGGGCCATATTCCAACCCACGTGGAGGCAAAAATTACTTGAGACCTATCCGAAAATGCTAAGAACATGGGATCACGCTCCCATGCATTTGAAATATAACCCTTGCTTTGGGCCAGTGCAGAGAAGAAGATCATGGAAAGCATTTGCTATAAAGGTTCGGAACAACGTAAATTGCAAACAATGGCTGAATTACCCCTCTATTGCACCCCCAACAGGCACTCCAATAGTAGCATACATGATGGCTACCATCCGACATTGGATGCCACGCCTCCACCCCATGCCAGATGTCGCCGCGCAGATGATGCTCAAGATACTGGACATGATGCAAGTGGTGTTAAAGACCTTCTGAAATGTACATAATATTCAGCCGCCAATTCCCGGCTTCATCAACGATAACTATGATTTACTTTATGATATGAGCACGACCCCGAGTATCAGAGTGGCTTATGCGTGGCATGCATGAATAAGATATCTTCCTACTTGTTACAAGCAAACGTTTGATGACATGTTCACCACCGGGTTCTGGGAAGCACAACTCAGAAGTATTCGCGCCACGCCCAACTCATCTGCTCCAACTGTTCGCGTGCGAACAGACAATGCACTCAGAGCTCTACACCACGCCCCAACCTGACATCCCTGGTGCAGTTAACTGGGAGGCCCTGCAGAGAGACCTGGTCAAGGGATTGCGGATTAAAGAAAAAGAATTGGCAACAGACATACTACAACAATACATTGATCAAACCGGGGAGCAGAGGTCTGTCAGAGGCGACAGACGCTAGGGGGGGGAGAGTGTTGGCATCATATGGGAAGACGCCAAGTACGAGCATGTATGCAGATCTAGCACTGAGGCAACCCATCAAATTTTTCCAATCCTTACACATTTTAAAAGTGATTCTCATCACTAAAAACCGTTGTAAATACCATTCCCTTTTTTGTAGCTCCATTTTGTACAAGCCGAGGAGTCCTCGAGCTTGAGGAGCCTTAGAAGTAGTTTCCTACCAATTTTCATATTTTTTAGATCTCGTTTGAACCCTCAAATAAGCCGTGGAACCTAATTTTTAACTAGGCCGGACACTAGGTCTGGACAAGGCCAAAGCTAGTCAAAAACTATAAATAGAGCTAGAGAGCTCATTTATGAGCTAGTTTCTTGTAGTTTTGAGCTTGTATGAGAACTTGGTTGTAATAGAAGTGATTCCATTGTCTTACTCTCCTTGTTCTTGCGGTGTGTGCACGTGTGTGTGTATGTGTGTGCATGTTAGTGTGCTTCTCACTCACACATTTGTGCCTTCACTTGCTCGACGTCTTCATACCATCCTCATGTCTTCCCGGATTGACATTAAAGGAGGTGTTACTCATCAGTGAGCTACATTATGTAACCTATTCCTGTCATCATTTCTATTTGTGGTTATAGTTCTAGTTCGTTTTTGACTTTCCAAAGCATCGACCAAGGTATGAAACTTTGGCATAACTTTTGAATCCTTGGCTTCACTCGCACCCATGGCTCCATGGCTTTGTTTACATCAGTGGCCATGCACGAACACTCTTTAACTAAGGAGTGGTAATATGTATTTTCTTATTTAGTGGAAGGGATCTGAACCCACATCCTTCCACTCACAAGTGGTGTTTTACCACTATATTTACATGAGCAATCACTCCATTTCTTTTTAGCTTTACTTAACATTACTTCCACCTCTCTTAGATTTTATAATCCCAAGAACCAATCTTCCCTTTTCCGCTTTAATTCAAGGAATCTTAGAATTCTATTCACACGTCTAGCAAAGGATTCTCTTCTTTTATAAGTCCATGAAGCCTACTCATGCCATGGAGAACATTGATGACTCACCTCTTCTCAAGAAACCGATCAACCAAGAGTTGGAGCTTCTGTGGTACAAATCGCAAGGCGTTGAAAATGCAATGAAGGGACATGATAAACAAAATTGACACAAATTATTTCCAATTCTTATGATTTGATGGGCATAAGGATGGTCGATTTAAATTATCACGGTTATCTCAATTTGAAGATCTTCATTCAGATGAAGCCTATTCAAAATTGAGAAAGTGAAGTTTGACGCAATCATTTCGGGGGGAAGGCGTAGCCTTGGTGGAGTCTTCTACGACATAATGGAGATCACCCCATCACATGGAAGACATTTCAAGAGGAGGTTAAAGAATCTTTTCCTCCTCGACAAATTCATGTATATGTCATTCATGGATTACTTTTGCATGGAGGGAAGGTGATATAGTTTCTTTCTACACTCAGCATTCTCTGAAATGTTTATTACTTGTTTGCATGCTTCATACAGTTTCTAAAGACATGTGGGAAAGGAAGTAAGAGGATTGTTTGGAGATGGGGGTTCCAAGATAAGCTCAATACACTAGGGTCCACAACTCTTTATCAAGCTATTTCTTTCATCCATGATGTAGAGAAAGAGTTTCAATCTATTACCAAGTCACTTTCTCTACAACAATCGCGTCACACTTGTCATTCATGGGCTACTTTCACATGGAGGGAAGGTGATACCGTTTCTACATACACTAAGCGTTTTGGCAACGACTATTACCTCTTTGCATGCTCCAGATGGTTTCTAACGACACTTTGGAAAGGAAGTACGAGGACAGCTCCAAGTTTGAGATCTAAGACAAGCTCAACACACTAGGTTCCACAAACCTATAGGATGCTATTTCTTGTATTCACGATGTAGAGAAATAGTTTCAATCTATAAACCTAGTCACTTTCTCTACAACAACCACGTTCATTGATGACAATATTCAAGCTCAATTTTCCTTTAAACCTTAGTTTCACCATCTCGTCCTGTCCTAGTTTTTGGTGAGCTCCTCATTCCATGTTTTCATCATATCCATAGCTTCATCCTTCCAACCTTCCAGAACCCCTACCCTTCAAACTTCAGTGGTGAATGCTCAGGAAGAAGCCGTGAATCATTTATTGGAATGGAGCCAAACCTAGACACTGCAAAGCTAAGTGGCCTTTCAATATGAAGCATGTCGTGGTTCAGTGCTCAACATCGAGGTGGTTTAAGAAGAAGCTTACCTTGCTTGGAGAGATGAAGCGGTTGAACAATACTTAAGTAACCTTGGGCATCAAAATCTCCATGAATTTCTTAAGCTACAAAAAAGTTACTATTAATGATGATATCGTTAATAGTTTACATGGTCATGGAAATTCTGATGATTTTGTTTCATATGCTTTTATGCTTTAACTAAAATTAAAGACTTTTCCTTCCATGTATAACGTCAAGGGTGCATTTCAAGGAGGTAGGTGTGGTGTTGTAAGTTAGGACTTGCACAATGTTATGATTTGTATAGGTTCTTATGTGGATGCACAAACATTTTTAGTTACTCCTTTGAAATCCTATGATGTTATACTTGGCATGCATTACTGCTATCATTATAATCCAAGAATTGAGTATTAGCTGCACACATTGAATTTGGAATTTAAAGGTCAACTTATTTCTGTGTGTACAATGCATGACTTCTAATCATTTTGTTTACTAAGCTATACTCAACTGCAATGTGCAATGTGCATTTTGACCGTAAATCTCGATATCATTAGATACGTACACATTGTGATATTTACAAGAGCATCTTTAGGAGTGAGACCGTTCATTATGAGTTTTTGGAGATGCCTTTGGACTTGCAAATGCACTTGCTACATTTGCAAATAAGATGAATGATATCTTTTGTGATTATCAAGCTTTTCCTCTTGTCTTCTTTAATGATATGCTTGCTGAAAGTAAGAATGAAAGTGAACATGAAAAGCATTCCGAAATAGTTTTATTTGTTACATACTCTCAATTGTTTTTCATCAACACATGACATTTTGTCTCTGTACCTAACATTTTTGCTATTAATATTCGTTCATTTCATGACACTCGTAGTTATTTTTCAATCACCACAATCACATTTTGTTTTTGTCCATACCATTTTTTGTTATTAGTATTCATTCATTTCATGATATGATTCCTACTATGCTTCATATTCGTACTTTCATATTCCTACTATGCTTCATATTCGTACTTTCACGTGCATGGAATGCTTTTCAAACTTTTGCATCATCCATTGATGATCGTTACACTTTTGAGAATGGTATCTATGGATTTTTTTACTAGTAATCCGATTACTTGGTCTCATAATGGTACGATTGGACAACGATTTATTGCTTGAGAAAAACAACATGTCTATTAAAAGTATTTGTTTGCATCAGGGAAGTTATTTTACGTGATCGTGATGTTCGTTTCGGTTATCATCGTTTAGGTTCAAAAATGGATTTCAGTTCTACATTTCATCTTAAAACTAATGGGTAGAGTGAAGCCAGAAATAGCATTTATCGTGCTGTTGCTCACTAGAAAATACAAATGATTGGGATGAGAAAATAGCATACTAGAAATACAACAACACAACACATACTATTCACATTCCCATGTCAGTCATTCAACAAGATCATCATATTTCCAGTACTTCAACAAGTTCATGAATATATGTTGAAGTTCATGAATATATTAAGAAGAGTCAAGAACGTTACACTCGAAACATTTGATTGGAATATACATGACATTTGATCGAAACGCCGAGCTCCACACCAATTGCTCTTTTTTTTTTTTCTTTTTGTTTTTTTTTTTGTGTGGAGGAGGCCGTGCGTGCACCCGCAGGCTGAGTCAGTCAGTTGCAATTTTGATGGCTACTACTGCTGACTATGTTCATGATATTCTGATGAATAATATTTTCAATGTCAATTGAGGAAAAGGCGAAAGAATAGTAAAAGGCGAAAGAATAGTAAAAGGCGAAAGAATAGTTCCCATGGACATTATGGCTCTCATCCAGCCCACATAAAAGAGCTGCCATGCTGGTCGCCAATGTGGGATTATTGCAATACGCATGCACCCACACCCACGCTCTCTCCCTCTTCAAATATGCCTCTGTTCCGCTTCAGCCTCATCCTTCGTGTGCACGGCTTCTCCTTGTTTTCTTCACCCATCCACAAACAAGGCAACGCTGTGCATACAATGCAAAGCTCCCGAAGCTTGAAAGCCACAACTTACTTACTTAGAGAGCAATCCATGCAAAACATAGACATAGATAGGGCCTTTCAAAAATATGAAAAATCTTCTTCAAGACGCACTCTCTCACGAAGAAGATGAACACACTCTCGTTGGAAAGTGTGGAGGCCAAAAGCGAACCTACGGATTCGGAAACCGCAACTCAACATAGAACATAAAAGAAAATTGGTGGGACAATTATAGGAAATAAAGACCTCGGATAAAAGAAGGAGTGAAGAAAACCCAGAAACCATAACTCACCCACGGATGTCACCGAACGATGCAGAGGGATGTGCATACTCGTTACCCTGTGGCAGAGGCAGAGGGATGTGCCCACCATGTCAAATCCCAAATCATATTCAAACATCGTTGGGATGTAGTTCATTGAGATGAGCATAACATCGCTGGGATTGAAGGCAAGGGAAAGCTCCAAAGTAGGATTGGCTTCACGAGTGCCCAATAATGGGCGTAGAACTAAGAATGAATGCACACACACCTGAAGATTGAACTCAAAAGGAGCTCCGCGAATCGATTTTGTACACCCAAGAACCAATCTTCCCTTTTCCGATTTAATTCAAGGAATCCTAGAATTCTATTCACACGTCTAGCAAAGGATTCTCTTCTTTTACAAGTCCATGAAGCCTACTCATGCCATGGAGAACATTGATGACTCACCTCTTCTCAAGAAACCAATCAGCCAAGAGTTGGAGCTTCTGTGGTACAAATCGCAAGGCATCGGAAATGCGATGAAGGGACATGATGAACAAAATTGACACAAATGATTTCCAATTCTTATGATTTGATGGGCATAAGGATGGTCAATTTATTTTATCACGGTTATCTCATTTTGAACATCTTCATTCAGATGAAGCCTATTCAAAATTGAGAAAGTGAAGTTTGTCGCAATCATTTCGGGGGGAAGGCGTAGCCTTGGTGGAGTGTTTTACGACATAATGGAGATCACCCCATCACATGGAAGACATTTCAAGAGGAGCTTAAAGAATATTTTCCTCCTCGACAGATTCATGTATATGTCATTCATGGATTACTTTTGCATGGAGGGAAGGTGATATAGTTTCTTTCTACACTCAGCATTCTTTGAAATGTTTATTACTTGTTTGCATGCTTCATACGGATTCTAAAGACATGTGGGAAAGGAAGTAAGAGGATTGTTTGGAGATGGGGGTTCCAAGCTAAGCTCAATACACTAGGGTCCACAACTCTTTATCAAGCTATTTCTTTCATCCATGATGTAGAGAAAGAGTTTCAATCTATTACCAAGTCACTTTTTCTACAACAGACGCGTCACACTTGTCATTCATGGGCTACTTTCACATGGAGGGAAGGTGATACTGTTTCTACCTACACTAAGCGTTTTGGCAACGACTATTACCTCTTTGCTTGCTCGAGATGGTTTCTAACGACACTTTGCAAAGGAAGTACGAGGACAGCTCCAAGTTTGAGATCTAAGACAAGCTCAACACACTTGGTTCCACAAACCTATAGGATGCTATTTCTTTTACTCACGATGTAGAGAAATAGTTTCAATCTATAAACCGAGTCACTTTTTCTACAACAACCACGTTCATTGACGACAATAGTCAAGCTCAATTTTCCTTTAAAGCTTAGTTTCACC
The DNA here is from genome assembly GCA_020310875.1 of Ceratopteris richardii. Classification (NCBI taxonomy): domain Eukaryota; kingdom Viridiplantae; phylum Streptophyta; class Polypodiopsida; order Polypodiales; family Pteridaceae; genus Ceratopteris; species Ceratopteris richardii. The sequence continues at coordinate 50,354,367 of CM035409.1, forward strand.
ATCTCATCCTGTCCTAGTTTTTGGTGAGCTCCTTATTCCATCTTTTCATCATATCCATAGCTTCATCCTTCCAACCTTCCAAAACCCCTACCCTTCAAACTTCAGTGGTGAATGCTCAGGAAGAAGCCGTGAATCATTTATTGGAATGGAGCCAAACCTAGACACCGCAAAGCTAAGTGGCCTTTCAATATGAAGCCTGTCGGGGTTCAGTGCTCAACATCGAGGTGGTTTAAGAAGAAGCTTACCTTGCTTGGAGAGATGAAGTGGTTGAACAATACTTAAGTAACCTTGGGCATCAAAATCTCCATGAATTTCTTAAGCTACAAAAAAGTTACTATTAATGATGATATCATTAATAGTTTACATGGTCATGGAAATTCTGATGATTTTGTTTCATATGCTTTTATGCTTTAACTAAAATTAAAAACTTTTCCTTCCATGTATAACGTCAAGGGTGCATTTCAAGGAGGTAGGTGTGGTGTTGTAAGTTAGGACTTGCACAAACATTTTTAATTACTCCTTTGAAATCCTATGATGTTATACTTGGCATGCATTACTGCTATCATTATAATCCAAGAATTGAGTATTAGATGCACACATTGAATTTGGAATTTAAGGGTCAACTTTTTTCTCTGTGTACAATGCATGACTTCTAATCATTTTGTTTACTAAGCTATACTCAACTGCAATGTGCAATGTGCATTTTGACCGTAAATCTCGATATCATTAGATACGTACACATTGTGATATTTACAAGAGCATCTTTAGGAGTGAGACCGTTCATTATAAGTTTTTGGAGATGCCTTTGGACTTGCGAATGCACTTGCTACATTTGCAAATAAGATGAATGATATCTTTTGTGATTATCAAGCTTTTCCTCTTGTCTTCTTTAATGATATACTTTTTTAAAGTAAGAATGAAAGTGAACATGAAAAGCATTCCGAAATAGTTTTTATTTGTTACATGTGAATACACTTTGTGCCAATCTTGGAGAGAATTTATTTTTCCAAAGTGAATTTGAATATCTAGGGCATATCATTTCTATTCAAGGAGTACATGTAGACAAGAAGAAAGAAAGAGTAATTGTCGAATGGGAAGTCCCTAAATCTGTCAATGATGAATGCTCTTTTCTTGGGTTGGCTAGTTTTTATAGAGTGTTTGTCAAAAGTTTTTCTTATTTAACAGTTCCACTCACTTTTGGTATTGGTGAATGATGCCCAATTTACATGGGGCCTAGCACAAGAGTAATGTTTTGAAACACTCAAAGATACACTTTTGCATGCACCTTTTTGAAAATATCCATGTAGTCATAAATGTTATTGGCTCACGTATAGGTGCAATAATAATGTGGAATGATCATCCAGTTGCATTGCAGGAATAGGAGACTTAAACACTCTGACAAAAATTATAAGACATATGAAAAGGAACTTTTTACTTGGTGTCCATGCATCACAAATTTGAAAACATTATCTTATGGGTTGAGCACTTTTAGATAAAATGGACCAACATCCTATTGAGCAGTTATTAAATCAACCATTCATTTCAGATCGACAAGTTAAATGGAGTTCATTCATTTATCCAAAAGCCTTAGCCTATACTTCAATATTATCCAGCCAAAGATACTATAGTCCTCGATACTCTCAGTTGTTTTTCATCAACACATGACATTTTGTCTCTGTACCTAACATTTTTGCTATTAGTATTCATTCATTTCATGACACTCGTAGTTATTTTTCAATCACCACAATCACATTTTGTTTTTGTCCATACCATTTTTTGTTATTAGTATTCATTCATTTCATGATATGATTTCTACTATGCTTCATATTCATACTTTCACATGCATGGAATGCTTTTCAAAATTTTGCATCATCCATTTACAAGAGATAAAATGAACTCTTTTACAAGAGGTGTTCACATGACTACACATGTGACTTACAAATTATCATATATCAAGCATGTAGGCTTGGGTAAAATGCACCAACAATTACTAGTAATAAAAGAACTCTTGTGTAGTCATGATGGAGCCTACCACCAAGTGCAAAGAAAAGATAGGGAAAACTACAAAAAAATGCATAGAGGATGCGGTATGCAGACCTACCAATTCAGTATACAGACCTACCATTACGCATGATATTGACTCAATACTATGACATCCCCAATAATGTCATCAATGCATGATAGTGGCTGTTCATCTAACAAGGAATGCACATGCTAACATACACACACACCACAAGCATGAACTCACAAGCAGCTCTACGGACCGAGTTATGTCACTTGTGGAACTTATCAAAAAACTCGGGCCTTATGAAGCCTTGCACAAAATGCACACAAAAGATACAGGAAACCACAGAAGAATCCATAGTTCATGGGATATACGCACATATCAACTAGTCGCAACTCGAAAGAGGAATCCACAAGTAGAAGCTACATGTCCGCTAATAAGATAACCCTATACATCAGAATGAATCCAGGAAAAGTCCAAACTCACCCTCAAACGAAACTCAAACTATGAGCTCATGGTACGCAGGGCCATAAGACTATGCAGATGATCGACTCCACTCTGCATAGTATCGACTCAATAATATGACATCCCCACTAGCATCATCATCAGTGCCTAATAGTGGGGATGTCACAAGGGCACCCCATAAAGCACACACACACACAGCGAGCATGAACCCACATTGAGCTCTGCAAATAAAGTTTATGTCCCAATTATAAAGTTTAACCATCTCATGATCAAAGGAAACTGTTACATTTTCCACACAAAAGAAAAAAAACAATCATTTAGCTAGAGCACATGTTATCGCAAACGATTCTTATCCATATTGTGACTTGCTTTTATGAGCCTTACTTACTTAGATCTTTGCTTTTCCAAGCTATCAATCCATTAACTTAGCTTGACACGAATCCCATCGCACGGTCTTTAATAGATGTTATGTTATCACTTTTGGAATGTTGAATTATTAGAGCTTATTTTATTGAGGTTTTAAGGTTATTTGTGCTTTGATTTAGTAGGTGAATGTTTATGAGGGGTCGGATGCATTTAGAATCAAAATGAGCGACTATAATCTCCATTCAATTTTCAAATAAAAGATCCACAAAGATGGTTGATTCTACAAAGTTTTAAAAGTAGTGGTCGAACATAAGGGTCGATATAGGAAGCCAATTTTGTAAATAAAGCTAAGGATCACCATAAAATTGGGCAAAGTTCTTTTCACATTTGTGCTTTTGAAAGCGCCCACCCCCAATATAACTTCTATCTTTGGACGTAATAAAAATTTATAAATACACCCACCCGAGAGACTAGTGGGAATAGACTAAGTGGCAAAGATTGCACCCAATACTATGTTTTGTTATATATATTGTGCATATCTATTTTTGTGGGATTCATGTATCATATTGTCTCTGTGTACGTGTTTTGACTGCAAGTCCTCCAATAGTGGTATGAGAGCTCGCACATGTCACTCTAGAGATGTTTCGGCACCTATTTTTGTCATCCTTTTTTTTTTCATGGTTTTGCTTCTAAATCTAGTTCTAGGTTCTATTTCCGTTCCTTGATGGTCTTCCTCTTTGATTTTGGGCTTTAGCTTCGATTTTAACTTGTGCTTTATGACACATCATTCCATAGGTGTTATGTGTTGGCATCATATGGGAAGACGCCAAGTACGAGCATGTATGCAGATCTAGCACTGAGGCAACCCATCAAATTTTTCCAATCCTTACACATTTTAAAAGTGATTCTCATCACTAAAAACCGTTGTAAATACCATTTCCCTTTTTTGTAGCTCCATTTTGTACAAGCCGAGGAGTCCTTGAGCTTGAGGAGCCTTAGAAGTAGTTGCCTACCAATTTTCATATTTTTTAGATCTCGTTTGAACCCTCAAATAAGCCCTGGAACCTAATTTTTAACTATGCCGGACACTAGGTCTGGACAGGGCCAAAGCTAGTCAAAAACTATAAATAGAGCTAGAGAGCTCATTTTTGAGCTAGCTTCTTGTAGTTTTGAGCTTGTATGAGAACTTGGTTGTAATAGAAGTGATTCCATTGTCTTACTCTCCTTGTTCTTGCCGTGTGTGCGCGTGTGTGTGTATGTGTGTGCATGTTGGTGTGCTTCTCACTCACACATTTGTGCCTTCACTTGCTCGAGGTCTTCATACCATCCTCATGTCTTCCCGGATTGACATTAAAGGAGGTGTTACTCATCACTGAGCTACACCAAATTTTGGCGCCGCTGCCGGGGATTCGAGCTTCGAGGACGAGCGTGTGATGGTAAGACGTAGAGAGGACGCATTGGAATGGTAAGTAGTAGGTAAATTTCTGGTTTTGTCTCCATCTCCATCTCCATCTTCATCTCCTTCACCACCTTATGTTCCCACTTCCAAATCATTTCCCTCATTTTTTTTGTGCGAGTTTGAGAGAGAGCGAGTGTGTGTTCTTGTTTTTGTGTGCTTTTGCATGTTTCTTGTAGGTTTCAACTCCATCATCATCTCCAGCAAGCTCAGCAGGTACGGAATCTCTCTGCACAAGCCCCGAGGCGTCGAGCTCGAGCTATCGCGACACACCGAAAAGTTGCCCCAATCACGATTCTGAGTGCACCACGACACTGCGCATCCCTAGAGCTCCTAGGATCACTAGGCAGAACAGAAAAATTCACCATATCCGGACCTATCGCGACACCTCGAGGTATCGCGACACTCCCAGGTATCACGACACTCCCAAGTATCACGACACCTCGACCTATCGCGACACTCCCAGGTATCGCGACACCTCGACCTATCGCGACACTCCCAAGTATCGCGACACTCCCAGGTATCACGACACTCCCAAGTATCGCGACACCTCGGCCTATCGTGACACCTCGACCTATCGCGACACCTCGACCTATCACGACACTCCCAGGTATCGCGACACTCCCAAGTATCGCGACACCTCAGCCTATCGTGACACCTCGACCTATCGCGACACCTCGACCTATCGCGACACTCCCAGGTATCGCGACACTCCCAAGTATCGCAACACCTCGACCTATCGTGACACTCCCAAGTATTGCGACACCTCGACCTATCGCGACACCTCGACCCGACCTATCGCGATACATGGGCTTAACACATAAAATTTTAGAGTGAATTAATTGAGTGAATTGAGGTATATTTGGGCGTAATTTTGGACATATTGGGATAACATTAGAGCCTTAGGAGTGGGCAAAAGACCTAGAAACCAGGGAGGAATTTCCTGAACCCTGAGAGCTTGTTTTGACCCCTAGGTGCCTGGATGGTCATAACTTCACCATACGAACTCCGATTGATGAGATTTTGGTTTCGTTGGAAAGCTTGTTGAGAATCCTACGTGGACCTTGACTGGTTTTTGTAAGAATCATGTGGAGTTTTAGAACATGTATTTTTAAGTTGGCCATTCGGTAGAATTAAGGGATCATAAGATTTTGGGGGTACAGTGAGTTACTCCAAGGGGGGCCTGTAATTGTTGATGTGTGTTAGTCAATCCATTGTGGTAAAGGAGCTATATTAACTTGAGAAATTTTGCAGGAACATTGTGTGCAAGCAAGGCATTCCAAGGCAAGCTAGCAAGGGTGTGTACCAAGCTTGGGAGAAGGCTTCCTGGGCTTGTGCAGAAGTCTGAGCAGCCAGAGGATTGAGGTTGGAAGTTCTCTCAGCCCTCCTTTGTCAATTCCTAGCCTAGGCTAAGTACGACTTAGGTGTGGTAATTAATTAGGTCAACGTCAGGTACGAACTAAGTCTAAGAGAACTAATCAACCAAGTGCAAGCATTAAGTAGGTCTTAAGTGCGAAAACCCTAAGGGACAAAAGTAAACTTGAATCGATCACTTATCAAGTGCGAAATTCACTTAAGTATTCCTGACGACGTGATATCAGACAAGATCATAAACATAATAATCAACTAAAAAGAACAAAGTGATTGGTGCCAATTAACCTCCAACGAGAGTGTACTTGGGACCAAGGGGGTAGAGAAACTAGGCATATGAACCTTAGGTCAGGCAGACACTTAGGCCGAGACAGATAAAGCCTTAGATCTTCTGAAGCTTATGTCAATCACACTGCTAGGTCTTGGGCCCAGCAGTTGAGTGATTACCCATACACTCCCCGATCATAAACAAGTGATTTTGAGATGTCCTATAACATGGAGAGACCAGTAGGTAGTTCAGGGGTGGCATACCTAGAAAAGCCAGAAGGACCTTACAAGACTCAATTGGAATACATCAGGACTAATTGTCTAGGTGCTCGCATCTACGAAGACGGCCTGAGAAGATCAGAACACCCTGATCAACCCCATGGACTAGAACATCCGGTAGTCAAATTCGAGAATGGAGCATACCTAGATAAAGAAGGGACTATTTATGTAGTCACCACTCTCCCAGATAGAACAGACGAGTTTGGGAATGTGATCGCAGAAACCGACATGGGTGATATAGAGCAAGGGAATTTAGAGAGAGAGCCTAGGACTCCTCGTGGTAAATCAGTCTTAACCAGGATCATGACTCCAGAGTGGATTCCCTAGGATAATAAAAGCATAGACTTGCTTTTAAACCAAGAAACCGATGAGGATTTTTGGAGATATAAACCTGCCCTACCTCAGGAAGTAAGTGCTCTCACAATCTATGAGTTTAAAGACCCTGATAGCCTAGGCAAAGTAACCTACCTAGACAATACATCAGAGAGGATCTTCATGGTCACCGAGCATGGCAGACATGCCTATACATGGAAGGGTGAATTTGTTTTTCCCCAACCTCGGTCTAATGTGTCCTACAGTCACCAAGGAGCTGGGACCTCCCAAGCTCATGGAGCTCAAAGAGAGAGGAGTAGAGATAGACCTAAGGTAAGCTTTGCCAACTCCCTAGGAAGAGAAAGGATGAGAACAGGGACAGATAGGGAAGAAACCGAGAGACCTAGAGCCCCAAGGAACTAGAGAAATGCTGATGAATTCCCTTTGCCAAGGCCTAGAGAACACACTAGGGCTCTGAGACCAACACAACTGGTGAAGTCCATGAAGAATTACTTCGATGGCACTGGAGACCCTTATGACCATGTGGTAGAATTTAGGCAAGACTTGAAAGCTCAACAGGTAGAGGACCTATTCACACAATATAATGCTTTTGGTCTAACCCTTAGGAACACTGCCCTTACGTGGTTTCAACCACTGAATGAGAGGCAGTTCAGAAACATAGACCAACTCCTAGAGGCATTTATCATTGAGTTTTCTAAGAGTGGCATAAGGCACAACACTTCCACACTAATTCATAGCTTCAAGCAAACACCTCAAGAGACGGTCAGACTAGCAGGAAGACGGTTTAGGCAATACCTAGAGAGGTGCCCAATGCATGAGTTACCCACACTAGCCAAGCAAGTGGCTTTGTTCTTAGATGGATTGTTGAGCACCAAACTCAGGTCATATGTGTATCTGAAGGACCCCAGAACTATAGAAGAGTGCGTGCGCATGTGCATAGACATTGAGGATAATCTAGGCGAGGAGTTAGAACTATCAAAAATCTATAAGGATTCGGATAGCTCTAGTAGCCTCACATCTGGTCAATCCACATCCATTGAGGAACTTGCAGAGAAGGTAGCTAAAAAATTAGGTGTCTCTAGCAAACAAATTCCAAGATTTGCCCCAGTCAAGAGGTGCTATACTTGTGGAGGTGACCATATGGCAAGTGTTTGTCCTATTATGGCCCAACCCCAAGTGAATCCTAGTAGCAAGTACTGCACCATAGAATGGAGATACACAAAATCACACAGCTCAAGACTGCCCATACAATAAGCAAGCGGTTAGGCAAACCTACCCTCAGCCCCATCCACAACAGGGAAGATATCAGAACCAGTACCCACCACAACAGTATGCTAGGCCTCAACAAACCTATCAGCCACAATATCAGGCCCAGCAGAGACCTCAACCAGTGCTAGCACAACAACCCCCTACTCCAACCAATGTGATCCCAGTGAAATATGCGTCTGCCAAAGAAAATTTGAAGAGAGCCTTAGTCCCAGTCACACCATTGCTATCAGACAGTGATCTAAGTGACCATAGTTTTGACTCCACACATATTGATAGCCCACAGGCTTACTACATGCAGTCACCCGAGCATAACGAGTCATACTATTATGAAGACCCAAGTGAAAATAGTGGGGAGCCTGAGTACGCTAATGTCATGTACACAAACCCCAAGTCTAGACCTCAACCTAGGCAGGTACGACCCCCATTTCCTAGAGGACCTTGCTTCAGATGTCAGGGAGATCACCTCATACGTGATTGTCCACTACCTGCCCCTACACAACCCCAATGAGTGACAATTCAGGGCTTTTGTCAAGATTGTGGAAAAGAGCATCTCTTAAGAGATTGCCCAAAGAACCCCAATAACCTACCAAAAATCACTCCTATCAACATCATTGGACTAGTAGTTAGACTCTACACGAAGTGTAACTTCCACTACCCCAATGCATGTGGTCACTAGAGCTCAAGCCTTGCAGCAAACTCGAGGAGTAGGCTTGGGGAAGAATTCTGAGGTTAGTGAGACAGAGAGTATAGCTAAGAAAAGGACAAGAGCTTGGAGAGATAGCCGGGAAAGAATGAAAAGACAATGGTCACAGAAAATGAGCGAACTTGAAGAAAGCTTGAGAGAAACCAAAGCGAAGATAAGTGAACTCGCATCTGAAAATCACTCTCACACTACCCCACCACGACCCTTTCCATCTCCCTCCAATCCACTACCTTCCATTCCCCAACATTCTGATCCACCACACGTAACCCACCCACCACCCAGAGTAGGATCAGTCCTAGCGGATCCCACTCCTGAGGATCTAGACATGATGCTTAAAGCATATCAGGCCAGAATCCAGGAAGGGCCAAACGTGACAGATCATGACAAATGTTACCCTAGAGCCGATCTAGAAATAGAGAGAACAAAGCTTTGTGCTAAGATGGTCGAATTAGCACAAGCCATGTGTGAAGCCAGTCGCTTGTTCAATGGCTCTAGCTCCACTAGAACATCATTGCATTTTGACGGTCTATTAGATAGGTTGGAGAGGCTACTTGCAAAGTCTCGGAAAGGAGCCTCCTCCCAGCTTGAGGGGAGTGCAAGAGATAGAATAAGCTTTCCTCCCCAGGAAGCTAATGTGCCTAACTCCACTGAACCAGACACCTCTTCTTCTATGAATAGGTATTCACCAGAGTTCCTTAGAGAGATTCAAGAAGAGAAATGGGCAAAGGAAAGTGAAGTCTATCCTCCCATTGAACTTGTGGATGATGCACATGATCAATTCCCACAAGACATCCCTTCTATTTATGAAGAGCAGGAGAGTGCCCAATCTCATGAGAGATTTTTTGAGTCTAATTCCTTGCAAGAGCTACCACATTTCACAGGCCCATGGGAAACTAAGTCAACCTGCATGAGAGCGTCCACGGTCATGATAAGAAATGAAGATTCGATCATACCTAGGAATATTGAGGTAGTAAAAAACACTAAAGTGCAGTGCAATCTCACTTTAGAAGAGCTACTCAAAGTTGAGCCAGAAGTGTGGAAACACGTAGCCAAAGAAGTGCCAAACTTAACCAAATCTCGTTCCCAGGTAGGATCCCACAGAACAGTACCAGAAATACCCTTGGATAAGATAGGAGACATGAGTGAAGGAGAGGAAGGAAATACCTATCTACCAGTTACCCATCAGGGATACACAACCAAGGCAATTTTGGACTCAGGTGCAGGAGTTGCAATTGCTACCACTTCCCTATGGAAGCATTGGGGCAAGCCAGCACTCAGGCCAACAAGAATGAAATTGCACATGGCCGATGGTCATATTGAAAGGCCCTTAGGATTGTTAGAAGGAATAACTCTCACTACATGTGGTGTTGAGTTTGAGCATACTTTTGCTATATTCGACTTTAGCAAAAACCAAGCCTACGAGATGATTTTGGGAAGGCCATTTATGCGGCAATTGCAAGTGGTACAGGATTGGGGAACCAATTCCTTGTATTTGCAACATCTAGGTGTTACAACCAAAGTCAATCTCAAGGATTACTATCATAGAGACATACCGCCTATTCAATGGAATCCCATCCATAGAGCCAAAGGTGAGACTGAGTCTGTGCATTCCATAGTATCCAGATCCTCATGGATGCATGAAGACACTCACTTATGGATGTGTAAGGTAGCAGTAGAAGAAGAGAAGAGAGAGAAAGCCAGAGAGGTAGGTGCAAAAGAAACCCATAGATCAATTCAAGACCCAGCATATGCACCTGTAGTTTTTCCTGACAAAGAGTTTGAGCCTCATGGCTGGGCTGAAATTTTAGCAACAATGGATGTAGCCATCAATGAAGAACAATGGACACCCCACTGTGATGAGGATGGCTATGACATTTCAGTCTTTTTAATAGAACCGATCATGGGAGATGCAGTGTTAGAAGAATGCGAACCTAGCCCTGATGCATTTAAGGATGCAAGTGACTCCGACCTAGAGTCAATCATCATGGACCCACCGTTTGCATCAGAGGGAGAATACTTCTATGAGGTAGAAGTTCACCCTGAGAGACATGAAGAGCTCATGAATGAGGTGAGATTAACCTCACGAGTGACCACCAAGAGTGAAGGAAAGAAAAGAAAGAAGAAAGAAGCCACACCGGAGGAAGAGGAGTCCTTGTTTGAGGTACCAGAAGATAGAAGAGTCATGGTAAGAATGCCTAAACGCGAGGCACAATCAGGAGAGGCCTATGATAGCAAGGAAACTACTAAGAAAATAGTTGTAGCCGTAGAAGAAGGAGAAGAAAGATGCACCTACATAGGACATGACCTGACGGAAGAAGAAGAGCAAGAGCTGATAGCGTTGCTAAGGGATTATCGAGACGTATTCGCTTGGAGCTACAAGGACCTGAAAGGTGTAGACCCTGAAATATGCTCACATACGATCCCCATGACTTCAGAGGCTAGGCCCTCTAAGCAAAAGCCATACACATACAATGACAACTATGCGGCCAAGATCAAGCAAGAGATAGATCGCTTGGTTGAAGCTGGATTTATCTATGAAATTGAGCATACTGAATGGGTATCCCCCATTGTAGTGGTGCCCAAAAAGAATGGCAAATTACGTGTATGCATTAACTTGAAGAAGGTTAACGTAGCCACTATAAGGGATAGTTATCCGCTTCCTATCACCGAACATCTATTAGAAATGGTAGCAAGCAAGGAAGTGTACAGCTTCCTAGATGGGTTCTCTGGCTACAATCAAGTAGCCATTGCACCAGAAGATCAACATAAGACGGCTTTTGCCATAGAGTGGGGCATATTTGCCTTTCGGGTACTTCCATTGGGGCTTACCAATGCACCTGCTACCTTTCAAAGATTGATGTGTCACGTGTTTAAAGAGTCCTTGAGGAAGAATTTGGAAGTCTATGTTGATGATCTATGCGCTCATTCCAACATTAGACAGACTCATATACCCGAACTTAGGAAAATCTTTGACAAATGTAGAGAATATCAAGTCTGCTTGAACCTAGAAAAGTGTGTTTTCATGGTCAGGCAAGGCAAGATCCTAGGACACATAGTGTCAAAGAACGGCATATCCACTGACGAGGAGAAAGTGAGAGCCATTGCAAAACTACCTAGGCCAAGGAATGTCAAGGAGGTACTGGCCTTCATGGGGCATTGTGGTTACTACCGCCGGTTCATTCACATGTATGCCGTCATTGCAAAGCCTCTGTATGCCCTTCTAACTAACTTTGAGTGGACTGATGAGTGTGAGAACTCTTTCACGGAGCTCAAACGAAGATTGTGTTCATCACCAATCTTGACCACACCAGATTGGAATAAGCCATTCCATGTCCATGTAGATGCATCCAATTATGCAATTGGATGCGTGCTAGCACAACCTACGGGTGAAGGTAATATGGATCTTCCAATTGCCTATGCCAGTAGACAACTGAATGCAGCTGAACGAAATTATACCACCACTGAACGGGAGGGGTTAGGCATGGTATACGCAGTTAAAAAGTTTAGACACTATTTGCTTGCAAATAAGTTTAAATTTTTTTACTGATCATCAGGCTCTGTTGTACTTGGTAAACAAACCATGCAATACAGGTAGATTAGTAAGATGGTTCCTCTTACTAATGGAATACGACTTTGAGGTAGTGGTGAGAAAAGTCAAGACTCATTTGAGAGCAGATCATCTCTCAAGGCTCACATCAGGAGAGGCCCCACAAGGAGTGTCAAATGACCTACGTGATGCTTACTTGTTTAATTTGGAAGTGGTACCGCAGTGGGCTAAGCCATTAGTGCCAGTATTGACATATGGTCCTAATCACCCGGTAATGCACACAAAATATAGATAGATAGTAAGAGCTCAAAAGTATCATATCTTGGCAAGAAGTATGTACAAACATACGGAGCAAGGAGTATTGGCCTGTTGTGTGGAAGAGCACGTGTACGCTAAGTGGTTGCAGTTAGCACATGTAGGTGCATTAGAGCAACACTACTCAAAACAACGAACCCTACAGACCCTGAGGAGACTAGGAGTGCATTGGCCAACCATGGAAGTTGATGTCCATAGAATGTGCAAAGAATGCCCAATCTGCTGCACTAAACCACCAGTGGAACATGCCACTCTTTATCGAGTGTCTTTAGTGCCAGATTGGAGTGAACCATTAGTAGCCTTCTTGAGGACGAAAACATTCCCTCAAGCTATGAATTTGGCCAGACAAAGAAGTTTGGAACAAGAAGCCTTGGATTACACAATCATTGGTGATAATTTATACAAACGTGGTAAAGATGGTTACCTAAGACTGTGTGTTCATGAGAGCGAATACCTCTAGATATTAGAGACTGCTCGCCAAGGTGTAGCAAGAGGACACTTCGGTCCAGATAGGGTGATCAAGGCAATACTATTTGCAGGATTTTGGTGGCCCACCCTTCACATGGATGTACATACCTATGTGAAGAGGTGTGAGGTTTGTCAGCGAACCCAGTATCCCATACGCAAGGATGAGATGCCATTGAAGCCTATGATGGGTGGACGTGCATTCTCTAAGTGGGGAATAGACTTTGTGGGTCCTATTAATCCCCCAGCTAAGGGTTCACATGCTGAGTATATCATCGTGGCCACAGACTATCTAACCAAGTGGGTAGAAGTGAAAGCCACTACAAAAAATGATGCTCAAACAACAGCAAAGTTCTTATTTGAAAATGTGTTCACGAGGTACGGATTGCCAATAGAGTTGGCAAGTGATAGAGGCACACACTTCTTGAATGAAGTCATAGAAAACCTTCTCCAATAATTCTTGGTGATACATAAGAAGTCTGCTCCCTATCATCCACAAGCTAATGGTCAAGCTGAGAGCACAAATAAGATCTTATGCAATGTGCTGACTAAATTGTTGAATAACAAACGCTCTGATTGGGACAAACAGCTACACCACGCTGTTTGGGCATACCGAGTTGCCTATAAAACGGTACTCCAAGCCACACCCTTTCAGATGGTGTTTGACCAGAACGCGTTGCTACCATTGGATTTTTTGATACCTACATTGAAGGTAGCACAAGAGCATGATTGGATCGGCCATGAACTCTCCTCTACAATCTTTGATCTCGAACGTTTAGGTGAGACACGATTGAGAGCTGCAGCAGGGATCTATGCAGCCAAGAAGAGGCAAAAGGCATATTTTGATGCACATGTGAAGAATAAAGGCTTGAAAGCAGGAGATCTAGTCCTAGTCTACACATTGAAGCAACACACACGGAAACTAGAGAAAAGAGGCTATGGACCAATGATTATCAATAGGATATCCATAAGTGGAGCAGTACAACTAGCCACTCTAGAAGGTGACGTACTACCAAGTTACATAAGCGGATGTAGAGTCAAGTTATATCAAGAACCCTTAACTGAAGAAATGCTCAATCGGCTCAATACTGCAAAGAAACGTAAGGAAGAGGAAAAAAGAATTCGAGAAGAAGCACAGGAAGAAGCTTTAGAACGCATCCGACGAATGAAACTGAGAAGACAAGGTAGAGATCAAGCCATGACTGACAATCATGAAGCTCTAGGTTATCACATAGCCATGTGCGAGGCTTCAGGTGAACAGTCCCATAAGATAGTTGATCGACCACCTTTTGTGACCCTAGAAGTAGGACAAGGAGAGAGTGCAAGGACCGTGAGAGCTTTAATTGATTCAAGAGCCGCCACTAGTGCAGTTCGGCTGTCTTATTGCCAACAATTGCAATTGGAGGTAAAACCCCTAGAGGCATATCTCATAGGGCTAGGAGGAGTTGAAACCCCCTGCATGGGAGAAGTGGAGCTTCCCCTCTACATTCAAGAGGTCCTAATGCCAGCAAAAGTGCTAGTATGTGAAGACGAGGATCTTACCGAACCTCTTGTCTTGGGCCAAGACTGGATCTATGATCACGCAGTCAACCTCAACCTAAGAAGTGAACTTCTTCAGGCATGGGCAGGCCAAAACTATCTTATGATTGAATTAGAAAATCAAGCACTCAAACCATTAGGAAAGGCACCAACTCCTGGTCTCTCCAGGAATCCACATGAAGATAACGATGTTGTTCTTGTCCAAAGTTCTATGGTGCAGAGGATTGTCAATCTTACCGAAGGTACAAGAATCAATGAGGAGTTCCCAGCTATTCCAAATAAGATTCTAAACATGCAGACCAAACATCACACGACACGAAGGAGACCGCTGATCAAGAAGTAAGAGTGCCAACCAATGCAACACGGAGTACCTCGTGGTGCGAAGCAGATCTGGATACGCAAGGATGGAAAACCCACAGCTCTAGTAACAGGTTCTCGAGGAGGCACAAAACAAGCCACACCATCAAGGACACAAGTGAAGGAGTACCCTAGGCAACCCCCTAGGAATACCACGTCTATTTGGGTCCCTAAGCGGTCAATGAAGGCTAGCCCCAATGCTAGACAGATATGGGTGCCCAAGGCATGTTTTCGAGCCCAAATAGCTCCAACTCTAGTCAGGGGCATAATTCAACACTCACAAGTCCGCTTGACAAACAACTCAGAAACTCTACCTAAATCCCACACTAACACACACTCAGTCAAACTTAGGACTGTTTGGAAATGGGTACCCAAAAGGTCCCAAATCCAACACAATCTCGCTCATAAATCTTTACCTGTCCTTAGCTCTAAGAACTACGAATCCTCGATTAAAGTTTGGCAAACTAAACCCTGTATCAAACCCCCTGTCCCAATTTTGTAAATCCATCCACTCTGATATAGGTGCATTCTGAGTCCATTGCATAACCAAAGTATGCATCTAGGATGACACTAACCTCTAATCATCCCTCACATCTATCACAAACACTTCACCTCTAACCACTAACCATCTGGATTCTCATGTTAGTATTGTGGAGGGAACACCATTACATCCTGTTTCCTATGCAACACTAATGTGCCTTTCTTCTTCTAGCAGATAAGCATCAGAAGTGTCATGGCAGCTGTAGCAGGATCAAGCTCCCAGGCGGGCACTAGTACTCAAAGCAATTGGGATACCATGCCTGTGGAAGCTCCACTGGCAGCAAGACTTGAAGAGCTTTTGAATGTGAGAAGAATTCCTATCTCAGATCCACCAAGTTCCCTAACAAAAAGAGTAAAGGGGTCTGGTGGACATTTCAATTCTTCTCAAGAGAATTTGAAACCTTACAGAATGCAGCTCCTCTTCAAGATATTTGGCTGAAAGCGAGGTTGCAAGATTATTTTAGTGCAGCTTTGCCTAGACCTGATTTTCTGAGGTGCTACTACTTGATTGCCACACTGAAATTGACAAGAGATAAAGATCATTCAGGCACATTCCTGGTGCCCTCTCTATCAAACCAGGAGGAAATGAAGAAGTTTGACTTGAATATTACTTTAATCAGGGAAGCCCTTCAGATGTATGGCACCCATGTACCTTCCGATCGAGATCCTTTGATACCGGAGTCTATGAAGAACAATAAAATAAAGAAGTTGAAAGAAAGGTGTGCTCTCACCCCCAACATCGCCATACCATTACGAATGTGCCTTCAACACTTCGCATTTCCGGCGCAAGACCGGTTCACCCAGCCTCATAAGAAGATCTGGTATGGGTTATACCTAGCAGAGACCGGGAGCTTACCTATGAAAATGCCAATATGGATCCTTGATCAGTTATATGAAGCAGGCAAGCCAGGAGTGAGGAAGCCTACTTTGGCTGCTGCGCCATTACAAGAATCATCTACAGGTGCCTTGCTTATGATGTGCCAATTGCACGAGCCCTCAAGTACTCACAATTGGAATTCTTTCAGGGGCGGAAATCAGGGGTCCAACCCACTAAAAGAATGCGTGGATCTCTATCACAGGTTCTAATTCCTCGTGAAGTCACCACAAAAGCCTCCAGTAGAGAAGAAGGACAAGTAGCCCCTTTCACAATCCATCTTCAAGGACCCCAATCAAGAAGCATGGTACAACCCACTCCATCAGCCCCCCCACTACCCAGAGATGCGGAGTTTGCATCCATGGCTCCACTACTAGAAGACCCATCTTTTGACTTTGAAAGCTTCTTGCAGACAGCTCACTTATCGGAGAGTGAGTTCTTCTCAGACACGGACGGCCCCGAATCATCATCCCAGAGAGGACGGACACATAGTGAGGCTAGAAGGGTGCATTGGGAAGCTGAGGCACAACATCCTCACGCTGAAAGCACACAGAATCAGGACGAAGTGTTGGTGCATGACAATCATCAATTGAAGGATTATGGAGAAATGAAGTCAAGGAGTCAAGAAGAAAACAAAGTCAGATGGTTGAAGGAAGGACATATTCAGAAAACCCAAAGATATGTACACATATGTACATTAGCTGACTTATACCTTTGTTTAAGTCATACACTTGTATATATTCATCTATAAATATGTTGGAAAATGTCGGGCAAATAGAGGAGAAGAAGATTTGAGAATAGGGAGAGAGAAATTAGTGTCATTAGACACATTGGAAGTGAGTGAATTATCCATCCTCACTTGAATGTAAATTTTTCTGAAGAAATCGAGAAACTTGCGCCCGATGTTTTACTGTCTGCTCCTTCTGTGTTTAATCTTTTGAGAAATCCTTCTGCATGTATCTAAGTCCATAGCTAATCTTTCTATGGCTAGAATTTGAGAGGTTAATTGCAATCAGGTTGAGAGAATTTTGATTAGGAACATTCATATGTAAGAATGTTCTAAGAGTCGTAAAATCTGGCGCACATTTCATCTTCAATGAAATGATCATTGCTCAGTCCACAGTGTAAAGTTTTACACAAATGAGGGCTTAAAATTTAAGTTGGAAGGTAAGCCATCTATGGCTAGAAGATCTTGATCAAACGGGTTCAGAGTTGGGAGAACCAGTGCTAAGAAGTTGCAGGTGTCAAAGTCGCCATTGCAGAGAAGCACTTTCAGATATAGGTAAAGTGTTTCACACATTTCTCAGTGTGTACTTAATCTTTTTGAGAGATTTAACTTGGCAAAGTTGCGCAACCTTAAGGCGAAGTGTTGTGCAAAATTTTATCAAAAACTTTACAGGATTGATTAGTCAATGAGTGACTAATCTGCAGCAGACTTTTCTGAAGAAACTGAATTTTTCAGAATAATCAATTTTCTGATAATTTGGTGAAGATTCTCTAAATTAGGTGGAGTCTAAAGTTGATCTTGATATAGAGGTGATCTAAAGTCAAGGTCAATTTGTTCTTTTGGAGATTAACACTCTCCATCAGTGGTATCAGAGCAGGTTGTGTCAAAATTGAGAAGAAGAAGACTCCGACTATTGCAGAAGTACAAAACTTTACATTTTGAAGGTGCAAAAGGTCAAAGTGTGAAGAAAGATCAAAGGAAGACATACAAAGAGCATCAAAAGGATCAGAAGGAGCAACATTCGAAGTAAAGGTACATTCATTATCTGTAAAGGTTAAAGATTTGAAGCTACAGGTGACGTAAAGATGGGAGATAGTCTCCAAATTGAGAAGCTGGATAGAGAGAACTATCCTGCATGGTCTATGAGGATGGAAGCTCATCTTATGAGCAAAGATTTGATAGGATATATCACAGGAGATGAAGAAAAGCCAGAATTCAGAGATCCTAGTGTTCCAACTAGGGAGGAGCTTGCAGATTTGAAGAATTGGATGAAGAAGGATGCTCAAGCAAGAAGCATCATCTACATGGCAGTTAATGACTATTTGCTTCCTCACATTAGAGGACTTGAAAGTGCATGTGACATTTGGAATGCTTTGGAAGAGCATTTCCAAAATACAACCAAATCAAGGAAGGCTTCACTATGGGCAGAATTTACTACCTTCAAGAAGAAGGCCTCACAATCAATCTCTGATTATGTGACAAAGATGAAGGACATTGCAGATTCTTTAGGTGCAGTGGATGAAGATATTGAAGAAGACAAATTGGTAAGACAAATACTCACAGGGCTAAGAGGAGATGAGAAATGGAAGCCTTTCATTTTATCTACAGAACTTTCATTAGATCACTTTACTCCTGACTTGAATCAATTGTTAGGTCATATGCTAACTTTTGAGAATGATGTCAAAGGAGATGTTGATAAGAGTGCAGGTCATGCAATGTATTCTAAAGACAAGAAGAAAGCCAACAAAGGAAAGCAACAATCAGGTGAAGAAGAAGGTACTTCAAACCAAGCAAACTTCATAAGAGGAAGAGGAAATGGCAGAAGTAGAGGAAGAGGCAGAAACAACAAAGAGAATGCAAGAGCTTGTTGGATATGTGGTAAGACTAATCATCTATCTCATGATTGTTGGCATAATAATCAAAACAATGGTAATTATCAGAACTTTAATCAAAGAGCAAGAGGTGGTAGATTTCAGAGAGGAAATTTCAGAGGTAGAGGTGGTAGGAATTCTTTTGGAAGAGGTGGTGGAAGAAACTTCCAAAGTCAATCCTATAATAACACCTACTACAACTATGCATCAGATCAAAAGGAGGACTCAACTCTCATTATGAATACATGTGAAACCTCACATGAGGACATGAGAGTGTTTTATATTGATTCAGGATGTAGTAATCATTTGAGTGGAAATATTGCTTTGATGACTGACCTAGATCACAATGCAATTAATCATACAGTGCAGACAGGTGATAATACAAAGCATAAGGTAAAGTCAATTGGTTCAGTCAAAGCTAAGGATGGGAGCACTCTTCTGAGTAAGGTACTTTATGTTCCCACAATTCCAAAGAATTTGATCAGTGTAGGTCAAATTGTGGAAAAAGGATATGAGGTAAGGTTCACAAATGATGGAGTTTATGTGGAAGACCCTAGTCAAGGGTATAAACAAGTTATTGCAGGAAAGAAAGAAGGAAGGCTTTTCACATTGAAGGTACAAGGAAATGTTGGACATGCTATGTTCACATATGGAGAGCAGAAGGTGTCAGAATTGGATCTCTGGCACAAAAGACTTGGACACTTTAATGAAAGAGGTATCAAAGAAATGATTAACAATGATTCAGTGCTTGGAATGCCTAACATTGCAGGTCAACACATGACATACAGATGTGAGGCATGTCAATTAGGTAAGGCTCATAAGCAATCCTATTCCAAGCATGGATTTATGTATTCAGAAAGACTTGAATTGGTGCATACAGATGTGTGGGGTCCTTCAAAGGACTTTAGTATAAATGGTTCAAGATATTATGTCATATATGTTGATGATGCTACCAGGTGGATCACAATTTATGTGATTAAGGAAAAGTCAGAAGTGTTTAATACATTTAAACACTATCATGCATATGCAGAAAGGATTACAGGTCAAAAATTGAAGAGACTAAGGTCAGATGGAGGGGGAGAGTATTTTTCAAATGAGTTCAATGATTATTTGTGGAATGCAGGTATAAAGAGAGAAGTTACCTGCAGGTACTCTCCTCAACAAAATGGGGTAGCAGAAAGAAGAAATAGGACTCTTATTGAATTTGCAAGGTCCATGATGAAAGAGAAGAATTGCCCAAATTATTTGTGGGCTGAGGCTGTTAATACAGCTACATATTTGGTTAATAGATTGCCTTGTAAAGCTTTGCAGGGTATGACACCATATGAAGCTTGGTGGGGTAAGAAACCTACCTTAGATCATTGCAGAATATTTGGATGCTTGGCATATGCATATGTGCCATCTCAATTGAGGCATAAGTTGGAGCCTAAGGCAGAAAAGTATGTATTCATTGGTTATGATGATAAGCAAATGGGATACAGGTTGTGGAGTCCATCCACAAAGCAATTTATTGTATCCAAGGATGTTACATTTGATGAGCAAGGTACTTGGTATGCAGGTAAATATAATGTACATGCAGATGATGAAGAAGTAGTGGATCAAAGAAAAGGTAAAGCAAAGATTCAATTACTTGATGAAAGTGAGAGTAATGAAGTGCAGATTGAAGTTGAAGAGAGGCCAAGGTTTGATCCAGAATGTGATGAACCAGAGACCTCAAGAAGTGCAGAAGTTAGGAGATCATCTAGGCACAAATGGCAACCTACAAGGTATAGCTATGACACTTCATTCTTAACTACTAAAGATTATGCTTATTTGGTAAAAGCAGATGAAGACCCTTCTACATATGAAGAGGCCAAAGGGAAGAAGAATTGGGAAGATGCTATGCAAGAGGAGTATGATGCATTGATAGAGAATCAAACATGGGATTTGGTTCCTAAACCTAATAGTCAGAAGATCATTGGATGCAAGTGGGTTTACAAAACAAAGAGATTTGCAGATGGAAGTGTGTCTAGGTATAAAGCTAGACTTGTTGTGAAAGGGTATGCACAGACATATGGAGTGGACTATGATGAGACCTATAGTCCTGTGGCAAAGATGACAACCATCAGGACACTCATAGCAATTGCTGCTTGTAAAGGTTGGAAGTTGTCTCAATTAGATGTTAAAAATGCTTTCTTGAATGGTTACATTTCAGATGAAGTCTACATGGAGCAACCAGATGGGTTCAAAGATCAAGTGAGTCCAAATTATGTGTGTAAGCTCAAGAGAGCTTTGTATGGGTTGAAGCAAGCCCCAAGGGCTTGGAATTATAGGCTTGTAAAATTCTTGAATGATCTTGGATTTCAAGCATCAAAGGCAGATAGTAGCTTGCTAGTCAAAGCAAGTGAAGATGGGTTTATTTATGTTTGTATTTATGTTGATGACATAATACTTACAGGAACAGATGATAAAGGGATACAAATGATCAAGAAGCAGATGGAGAAAGAGTTCAAAATCAGTGATTTGGGGAACCTATCATTCTTCTTGGGAATGGAGATTTCTTATACTCAACATGGAGTATATGTGACCCAAGAAAGGTATCTTAAAAATTTGCTAACCAAATTTAAAATGGAAGATTGCAGGGTTGCACCTACACCTTTGGAAGTGAACCATAAATTGTCTAGGTTTGGAGGAGAAGAGTTCAGAGATATGAAACTTTATCAAAGTTTGGTTGGTAGCTTGATTTATGCTACATTGACAAGGCCTGATTTGTCATATGCAGTTGGTGTGCTTTCACAATTTATGCATTGTCCTAGAAAGGAACATTGGATTGCAGGACAAAGAGTACTTAGGTACATCAATGGTACACTCAGAGAAGGATTGTACTATGGGTTTACTTCAGATACAAGAATCAAGATATATAGTGATGCAGATTGGGCAGGTAATGTGGATGATAGAAGATCAACACATGGATATTTGTGCTATGTAGGAGACAAATTGATTTCATGGTGTTCTAAGAAGCAACATACAGTTGCTTTGTCATCCACAGAGGCAGAATATAAAGGTATGGTGGAAGCTGCAAAAGAGGTAATATGGCTAAAGACACTTTTGAAAGTTTTTGATGTGATTCAGAGTACTCCTATTATTTGTGGAGACAATATGAGTTCATTATACTTGGCAGCTAATCCTGTATTTCATGCTAGAACTAAGCATATTGAAATACAGTATCATTTTCTGAGAGAGAAGGTCATTGAGAAAGAGATTGAAGTCATACACACTCCCACAAAAGATCAAGTTGCAGATATGATGACTAAAAGTCTAGATGGACCAAAACTACAAAGATTCAAGGATATGGCTGGAGTAAAGAAGATAGAAAAGAACCTCAATTAATGATTGAGGGGGAGCTGTTGGTGCATGACAATCATCAATTGAAGGATTATGGAGAAATGAAGTCAAGGAGTCAAGAAGAAAACAAAGTCAGATGGTTGAAGGAAGGACATATTCAGAAAACCCAAAGATATGTACACATATGTACATTAGCTGACTTATACCTTTGTTTAAGTCATACACTTGTATATATTCATCTATAAATATGTTGGAAAATGTCGGGCAAATAGAGGAGAAGAAGATTTGAGAATAGGGAGAGAGAAATTAGTGTCATTAGACACATTGGAAGTGAGTGAATTATCCATCCTCACTTGAATGTAAATTTTTCTGAAGAAATCGAGAAACTTGCGCCCGATGTTTTACTGTCTGCTCCTTCTGTGTTTAATCTTTTGAGAAATCCTTCTGCATGTATCTAAGTCCATAGCTAATCTATCTATGGCTAGAATTTGAGAGGTTAATTGCAATCAGGTTGAGAGAATTTTGATTAGGAACATTCATATGTAAGAATGTTCTAAGAGTCGTAAAATCTGGCGCACATTTCATCTTCAATGAAATGATCATTGCTCAGTCCACAGTGTAAAGTTTTACACAAATGAGGGCTTAAAATTTAAGTTGGAAGGTAAGCCATCTATGGCTAGAAGATCTTGATCAAACGGGTTCAGAGTTGGGAGAACCAGTGCTAAGAAGTTGCAGGTGTCAAAGTCGCCATTGCAGAGAAGCACTTTCAGATATAGGTAAAGTGTTTCACACATTTCTCAGTGTGTACTTAATCTTTTTGAGAGATTTAACTTGGCAAAGTTGCGCAACCTTAAGGCAAAGTGTTGTGCAAAATTTTATCAAAAACTTAACAGGATTGATTAGTCAATG
The DNA here is from genome assembly GCA_020310875.1 of Ceratopteris richardii. NCBI lineage: Eukaryota > Viridiplantae > Streptophyta > Polypodiopsida > Polypodiales > Pteridaceae > Ceratopteris > Ceratopteris richardii. Next base: position 50,377,349 of record CM035409.1, read on the forward strand.
AGTGACTAATCTGCAGCAGACTTTTCTGAAGAAACTGAATTTTTCAGAATAATCAATTTTCTGATAATTTGGTGAAGATTCTCTAAATTAGGTGGAGTCTAAAGTTGATCTTGATATAGAGGTGATCTAAATTCAAGGTCAATTTGTTCTTTTGGAGATTAACACTCTCCATCAAGAAGCACAGGGGAAGGAGTAAGAGGAGAGTGAGGAGGAAGCTCCTCCCTACACGGCACAACTTAAACGAATATACAAAACGATCAAGCAAGTGCAGAAGAGGCATAAGATGTCAGAAGAGGCCAATAGAGCACTGGTAAATCAGATGTTGCAAGCGGAGAATGTAGACATTTCTGAACAACCAGTATTAGCCATTAGTGAAACTATAACACACACCACCATTTCTCCATCCGTCACTTTACCTCCACCCACCAGTTCCAGCCAACTTTCTGAACCCCATATAGGTAACCCTTCATATTTCCCTGCCCTCGGACAGCCACTTCCCACTACCCAAACCTTAACTCACCCATTTCCATTCACCAATACTATTCCTCTTTCCCAACCCCAAACCATTGAACCCCTCTTGACCTCCGCAGAGCCTACACAAGTCACCCTACCTCCGTTCTTGGCAAACCTGGTGGAGCAAATTGAGAATTATAAGAGAAATTCCCTTTCCCAGCACACCTCACCCACATTCACACCCACGACTAACACACCGCCCACCATTCCCGTATTCACGATTCACACAACACACACAATCACGTCCGATCCCATGGACATTTCACCATCCACAGCACCACCCACCCCCACTTTTGTTCCAACATCATCACATATCAATTCACTCAGATCACCATTTCCAACCACAGTAGGTACAACACCCACTTTTTCCCTCCCCATTTCCCAAACCCTTGCATTTTCCACCTCTGCCCCTGCATCCACATCATTTAGTGATGCACTAGACACCATGTTCGAAGCGGCCACTCAAATTAAGCAAGAGTATAGACTACTGGAAGAAAATAACAAAGAGCTGTGCAATCTCTCGGCTCAACTCCAGGCACGTGTCAATGCCTTGGAGCTAAGTAATACAGCACTACAACATGAAGTGACCACCCTCCAACAATCCCAGGTGGAGCTCGAAGCAAAACATACAGAGACGACTAGGGCAGCGAAAGAACAACTCAGAGATCAGTTAGCCCATAATGCTAGACTACAACGAAACATGGCTCTACTCCGATGCCACCTAGCGGCTGCACAAGAAGAAAACAGGAGATTAGAGCAACAAAATCAAGACAACCTCGAAGCCGCCATAGAAAGTACTCCAAGGGCACCCATCTACCCTGCTAGCTTCTGGGCCGTCCCTTCAGAAAGCATACAACAAATTTTGGAAACCTATGCCAACCTCTTAGAAGCGCATGATCAGTTGGTTGACCAAGTAAAAGAGCTACAAAGATCCCAAGTGCCTACACCACAACCACCAGAAGCTAAAAAGATGGTCAATGCTGCCACTTCACCAGAGCTTGAATCAACGGTACTTGAGCTACGACAACAAGTGGCAGAATTAAAGATCAAGCTGTTAGAGTATGAAAGACCCCCCTCTCCACCTGATCAAACAATAGAAGAAGAAGCAGTAATCATTCCAGTGGAGGAAACATTTGAAGAAAATTATGAGCCTCAACCCCTTCCAGGCGGCAGAATTACGGAGGAGGGACAAGACACATATGGGGAGCCCCCGTCGGCATGGATGAAACAGGTAGAAGAAATGGGGACAACTCATGAGGAACGTATCTCCACTCAGATGCTGACAATGAGGACCATTGAAGAAACCATACTCCACTCAGAGTATTTCAGACACCTTGCCTCTAGAAGACTGATAACTAGTTCAGAATTACAATATAAAACCTATTTTGTATTATTGGCCGACTACAACGCAGAGATCAAAAGAGTTACCAACAAGTGCCCTACGTTTGCCGCACATTTTGAACCAGAGGATATTCCAGAGGCAACCAAAAAACGGGCCATATTCCAACCCACGTGGAGGCAAAAATTACTTGAGACCTATCCGAAAATGCTAAGAACATGGGATCATGCTCCCATGCATTTGAAATATAACCCTTGCTTTGGGCCAGTGCAGAGAAGAAGATCATGGAAAGCATTTGCTATAAAGGTTCGGAACAACGCAAATTGCAAACAATGGCTGAATTACCCCTCTATTGCACCCCCAACAGGCACTCCAATAGCAGCATACATGATGGCTACCATCCGACATTGGATGCCACGCCTCCACCCCATGCCAGATGTTGCCGCGCAGATGATGCTCAAGATACTGGACATGATGCAAGTGGTGTTAAAGACCTTCTGAAATGTACATAGTATTCAGCCGCCAATTCCCGGCTTCATCAACGATAACTATGATTTACTTTATGATATGAGCACGACCCCGAGTATCAGAGTGGCTTATGCGTGGCATGCATGAATAAGATATCTTCCTACTTGTTACAAGCAAACGTTTGATGACATGTTCACCACCGGGTTCTGGGAAGCACACTCAGAAGTATTCGCGCCACGCCCAACTCATCTGCTCCAACTGTTCGCGTGCGAACAGACAATGCACTCAGAGCTCTACACCACGCCCCAACCTGACATCCCTGGTGCAGTTAACTGGGAGGCCCTGCAGAGAGACCTGGTCAAGGGATTGCGGATTAAAGAACAAGAATTGGCAACAGACATACTACAACAATACATTGATCAAACCGGGGAGCTGAGGTCTGTCAGAGGCGACAGACGCTAAGGGGGGGAGAGTGTTGGCATCATATGGGAAGACGCCAAGTACGAGCATGTATGCAGATCTAGCACTGAGGCAACCCATCAAATTTTTCCAATCCTTACACATTTTAAAAGTGATTCTCATCACTAAAAACCGTTGTAAATACCATTCCCTTTTTTGTAGCTCCATTTTTTACAAGCCGAGGAGTCCTCGAGCTTGAGGAGCCCTAGAAGTAGTTGCCTACCAATTTTCATATTTTTTAGATCTCGTTTGAACCCTCAAATAAGCCGTGGAACCTAATTTTTAACTAGGCCGGACACTAGGTCTGGACAGGGTCAAAGCTAGTCAAAAACTATAAATAGAGCTAGAGAGCTCATTTATGAGCTAGTTTCTTGTAGTTTTGAGCTTGTATGAGAACTTGGTTGTAATAGAAGTGATTCCATTGTCTTACTCTCCTTGTTCTTGCCGTGTGTGCACGTGTGTGTGTATGTGTGTGCATGTTAGTGTGCTTCTCACTCACACATTTGTGCCTTCACTTGCTCAACGTCTTCATACCATCCTCATGTCTTCCCGGATTGACATTAAAGGAGGTGTTACTCATCAGTGAGCTACATTATGTAACCTATTCCTGTCATCATTTCTATTTGTGGTTATAGTTCTAGTTCGTTTTTGACTTTCCAAAGCATCGACCAATGTATGAAACTTTGGCATAACTTTTGAATCCTTGGCTTCACTCGCACCCATGGCTCCATGGCTTTGTTTACATCAGTGGCCATGCACGAACACTCTTTAACTAAGGAGTGGTAATATGTATTTTCTTATTTAGTGGAAGGGATCTGAACCCACATCCTTCCACTCACAAGTGGTGTTTTACCACTATATTTACATGAGCAATCACTCCATTTCTTTTTAGCTTTACTTAACATTACTTCCACCTCTCTTAGATTTTATAATCCCAAGAACCAATCTTCCCTTTTCCGCTTTAATTCAAGGAATCTTAGAATTCTATTCACACGTCTAGCAAAGGATTCTCTTCTTTTATAAGTCCATGAAGCCTACTCATGCCATGGAGAACATTGATGACTCACCTCTTCTCAAGAAACCGATCAACCAAGAGTTGGAGCTTCTGTGGTACAAATCGCAAGGCGTCGAAAATGCAATGAAGGGACATGATAAACAAAATTGACACAAATTATTTCCAATTCTTATGATTTGATGGGCATAAGGATGGTCGATTTATCTTATCACGGTTATCTCAATTTGAAGATCTTCATTCAGATGAAGCCTATTCAAAATCGAGAAAGTGAAGTTTGACGCAATCATTTCGGGGGGAAGGCGTAGCCTTGGTGGAGTGTTCTACGACATAATGGAGATCACCCCATCACATGGAAGACATTTCAAGAGGAGGTTAAAGAATCTTTTCCTCCTCGACAAATTCATGTATATGTCATTCATGGATTACTTTTGCATGGAGGGAAGGTGATATAGTTTCTTTCTACACTTAGCATTCTCTGAAATGTTTATTACTTGTTTGCATGCTTCATACAGTTTCTAAAGACATGTGGGAAAGGAAGTAAGAGGATTGTTTGGAGATGGGGGTTCCAAGATAAGCTCAATACACTAGGGTCCACAACTCTTTATCAAGCTATTTCTTTCATCCATGATATAGAGAAAGAGTTTCAATCTATTACCAAGTCACTTTCTCTACAACAATCGCGTCACACTTGTCATTCATGGGCTACTTTCACATGGAGGGAAGGTGATACCGTTTCTACCTACACTAAGCGTTTTGGCAACGACTATTACCTCTTTGCATGCTCGAGATGGTTTCTAACGACACTTTGGAAAGGAAGTACGAGGACAGCTCCAAGTTTGAGATCTAAGACAAGCTCAACACACTAGGTTCCACAAACCTATAGGATGCTATTTCTTGTATTCACGATGTAGAGAAATAGTTTCAATCTATAGACCTAGTCACTTTCTCTACAACAACCATGTTCATTGATGACAATATTCAAGCTCAACTTTCCTTTAAACCTTAGTTTCACCATCTCGTCCTGTCCTAGTTTTTGGTGAGCTCCTCATTCCATGTTTTCATCATATCCATAGCTTCATCCTTCCAACCTTCCAGAACCCCTACCCTTCAAACTTCAGTGGTGAATGCTCAGGAAGAAGCCGTGAATCATTTATTGGAATGGAGCCAAACCTAGACACTGCAAAAGCTAAGTGGCCTTTCAATATGAAGCATGTCGCGGTTCAGTGCTCAACATCGAGGTGGTTTAAGAAGAAGCTTACCTTGCTTGGAGAGATGAAGCGGTTGAACAATACTTAAGTAACCTTGGGCATCAAAATCTCCATGAATTTCTTAAGCTACAAAAAAGTTACTATTAATGATGATATCGTTAATAGTTTACATGGTCATGGAAATTTTGATGATTTTGTTTCATATGCTTTTATGCTTTAACTAAAATTAAAGACTTTTCCTTCCATGTATAACGTCAAGGGTGCATTTCAAGGAGGTAGGTGTGGTGTTGTAAGTTAGGACTTGCACAATTTTATTATTTGTATAGGTTCTTATGTGGATGCACAAACATTTTTAATTACTCCTTTGAAATCCTATGATGTTATACTTGGCATGCATTAGTGCTATCATTATAATCCAAGAATTGAGTATTAGATTGTTACATTGAATTTGGAATTTAAAGGTCAACTTATTTCTCTGTGTACAATGCATGACTTCTAATCATTTTGTTTACTAAGCTATACTCAACTGCAATGTGCAATGTGCATTTTGACCGTAAATCTCGATATCATTAGATACGTACACATTGTGATATTTACAAGAGCATCTTTAGAAGTGAGACCGTTCATTATGAGTTTTTGGAGATGCCTTTGGACTTGCAAATGCACTTGCTACATTTGCAAATAAGATGAATGATATCTTTTGTGATTATCAAGCTTTTCCTCTTGTCTTCTTTAATGATATACTTGCTGAAAGTAAGAATGAAAGTGAACATGAAAAGCATTCCGAAATAGTTTTTATTTGTTACATACCAATACACTTTGTGCCAATCTTGGAGAGAATTTATTTTTCCAAAGTGAACTTGAATATCTAGGACATATCATTTCTATTGAAGGAGTACATGTAGACAAGAAGAAAGAAAGAGTAATTGTCGAATGGGAAGTCCCTAAATATGTCAATGATGAATGCTCTTTTCTTGGGTTGGCTAGTTTTTATAGAGTGTTTGTCAAAAGTTTTTCTTATTTAACAGTTCCACTCACTTTTGGTATTGGAGAAAGATGCCCAATTTACATGGGGCTTAGCACAAGAGTAATGTTTTGAAACACTCAAAGATACACTTTTGCATGCACCTGTTTTGAAAATATCCATGTAGTCATAAATGTTATTGGCTCACGTATAGGTGCAATAATAATGCGGAATGATCATCCGGTTGCATTGCAGGGTAGGAGACTTAAACACTCTGAGAAAAATTATAATACATATGAAAAGGAACTTTTTACTTGGTGTCCATGCATAACAAATTTGAAAACATTATCTTATGGGCTCAGCACTTTTAGATAAAATGGACCAACATCCTATTGAGCAGTTATTAAATCAACCATTCATTTCAGATCGACAAGTTAAATGGAATTCATTCATTTATTCGAAAGCCTTAGCCTATACTTTTCTATTATTCAGCCAAAGATACTATAGTCCTCGATACTCTCAGTTGTTTTTCATCAACACATGACATTTTGTCTCTGTACCTAACATTTTTGCTATTAATATTCGTTCATTTCATGACACTCGTAGTTATTTTTCAATCACCACAATCACATTTTGTTTTTGTCCATACCATTTTTTGTTATTAGTATTCATTCATTTCATGATATGATTCCTACTATGCTTCATATTCGTACTTTCATATTCCTACTATGCTTCATATTCGTACTTTCACGTGCATGGAATGCTTTTCAAACTTTTGCATCATCCATTGATGATCGTTACACTTTTGAGAATGGTATCTTGTGTTTTAAACCATCACTCAGACTTTTAATTAAAGAAATGAAATAGTTATGAGAGAGATGCATGCACCACCTTATTTGGGTCATGAAGGCATAGAAAGCAGTGTTTCTACTTGTAAATATTTCTTCCTTACAAGTAGTAAGAGTATGTGAAAGCATATCGCATGGTATGTCTGACCATGCCGAATATGGAAAAGGATATTATGCAACATGTTCCACAATGTCCTCATAGCAGAGCGTTTGGAATATTGATTCCATTAACTATTCCCAATGAACCATTGGAATGAATTTCTATGGATTTTTTTACTAGTAATCCGATTACTTGGTCTCATAATGGTACGATTGGACAACGATTGATTGCTTGAGAAAAACAACATGCATATTTCCTTCCATGTAAAAGGACATTGTCTACACATCAAGGGAAGTTATTTTACGTGATCGTGATGTTCGTTTCGGTTATCATTTTGGGATTGCATTAGTTCATCGTTTAGGTTCAAAAATGGATTTCAGTTCTACATTTCATCTTAAAACTAATGGGTAGAGTGAAGCCAGAAATAGCATTTATCGTGCTGTTGCTCACTAGAAAATACAAATGATTGGGATGAGAAAATAGTTATGCTTCAGTTTGGTTACAACACAACACATACTATTGCCCGAGCACCGTTACATTAGGCATAACATTTGATTGGAATATACATGACATTTGATCGAAACGCCTTGGGAAGGTCACCCACAATATGCCGAGCTCCACACCAATTGCTCTTTTTTCTTTTTTCTTTTTGTTTTTTTTTTTGTGACGAATCTTTCACACACACACACCCAAAACGATGTGGATGGAAAATTCATGTCTTGTGTGGAGGAGGCCGTGCGTGCACCCGCAGGCTGAGTCAGTCAGTTGCAATTTTGATGGCCATACACCTATGGAGCTACTAGATATTGCTATTGCTGTTCTGATGGAGCTACTACTGCTGACTATGTTCATGATATTCTGATGAATAATCTTTTCTCACCTGCATCCCTAGTCCGCTGCTCTCTCTCTCTCTCTCTCACCCTCTTTAGGGCCACGTCGCCACTTCCAATGTCAATTATAGGCTTGCTTGTGAGGGGGATTCCTTGCGAGGAAACCCCTGCCAAAAATTGAGGCTATGGTGCTTCTGTGGGCCGAGCACACGGTATTCTTTAGTAAAAGGCGAAAGAATAGTTCGCTCTGTGCTCAACCCGCACCTCCCATGGACATTATGGCTCTCATCCAGCCCACATAGAAGAGCTGCCATGCTGGTCGCCAATGTGGGATTATTGCATTACGCATGCACGCACACCCACGCTCTCTCCCTCTTCAAATATGCCTCTGTTCCGCTTCAGCCTCATCCTTCGTGTGCACGGCTTCTCCTTGTTCTTCTTCACCCTCCCCCACTCAAAGTACGCGCGCCACCTCCCCAGGCCTTACACCACCCACCCACAAACAAGGCAACGCTGTGCATACAATGCAAAGCTCCCGAAGCATGAAAGCCACCAACATTGATAGGGGCCTTTCAAAAATATGAAAAATCTTCTTCAAGACGCACTCTCTCACGAAGAAGATGAACACACTCTCGTTGGAAAGTGTGGAGGCCAAAAGCGAACCTACGGATTCGGAAACCCAGAAACCATATCTCACCCACGGATCTCACCGAACGATGTGCCCACCATGTCAAATCCCAAATCATATTCAAACATCGTTGGGATGTAGTTCATTGAGATGAGCATAACATCGCTGGGATTGAAGGCAAGGGAAAGCTCCAAAGTAGGAGGAGGTCTAGCATATGATAGGAGGACTCTATAATATGATACGAGCTTTGGATTGGCCACGGACTCAAACCAAAGTGCAAGTATAAGCACATGATGCTCAATCAATCACAAGACTATGTAGCGGCACCATCCCCACTAGCTTCACGAGTGCCCAATAATGGGCGTAGAACTAAGAATGAATGCATGCTCACACATGCACCCCACAATGCACACACACCTGAAGATTGAACTCAAAAGGAGCTCCACGAATCGATTTTGTATGGCTTCTTGAAGTTATAGGTACACCCAAACATGATGGAGCCTACCACCAAGTGCAAAGAAAAGATAGGGAAAACTACAAAAAAATGCATAGAGGATGCGGTATGCAGACCTACCAATTCAGTATGCAGACCTACCATTACGCATGATATCGACTCAATACTATGGCATCCCCAATAATGTCATCAAGGCATGATAGTGGCCGTTCATCTAACAAGGAATGCACATGCTAACATACACACACACACCACAAGCATGAACTCACAAGCAGCTCTACGGACCGAGTTATGTCACTTGTGGAACTTATCAAAAAACTCGGGCCTTATGAAGCCTAGCACAAAATGCACACAAAAGATACAGGAAACCACAGAAGAATCCATAGTTCATGGGATATACGCACATATCAACTAGTCGCAACTCGAAAGAGGAATCCACAAGTAGAAGCTACATGTCCGCTAATAAGATAACCCTATACATCAGAATGAATCCAGGAAAAGTCCAAACTCACCCTCAAACGAAACTCAAACTATGAGCTCATGGTATGCAGGGCCATAAGACTATGCGCATGATCGACTCCACTATGCATAGTATCGACTCAATAATATGACATCCCCACTAGCATCATCATCAGTGCCTAATAGTGGGGATGTCACAAGGGCATGAACCCACAAGGAGCTCTGCAAATAAAGTTTATGTCCCAATTATAAAGTTTAACCATCTCATGATCAAACGAAACTGTTACATTTGCCACACAAAAGAAAAAAAATCATCATTTAGCTAGAGCACATGTTATCGCAAACGATTCTTATCCATATTGTGATTTGCTTTTACGAGCCTTACTTACTTAGATCTTTGCTTTTCCAAGCTATCAATCCATTAACTTAGCTTGACACGAATCCCATCGCACGGTCTTTAATAAATGTTATGTTATCAGTTTTGGAATGTTGAATTATTAGAGCTTATTTTATTGAGATTTTAAGGTTATTTGTGCTTTGATTTAGTAGGTGAATGTTTATGAGGGGTTGGATGCATTTAGAATCAAAATGAGAGATTATACTCTCCATTCATTTTTCAAATAAAAGACCCACAAAGATGGTTGATTCCACAAAGTTTTAAAAGTAGTGGTCGAACATAAGGATCGATATAGGAAGCCAATTTTGTAAATAAAGCCAAGGATCACCATAAAATTGGGCAAAGTTCTTTTCACATTTGTGCTTTTGAAAGCGCCCACCCCACTATAACTTCTATCTTTGGACGTAATAAAAATTTATAAATACACCCACCTGAGAGACTAGTGGGAATAGACTAAGTGGCAAAGATTGCACCCAATACTATGTTTTGTTATATCTATTGTGCATATCTATTTTTGTGGGATTCATGTATCATATTGTCTCTGTGTACGTGTTTTGACTGCAACTCCTCCAATAGTGGTATGAGAGCTCGCACATGTCACTCTAGAGATGTTTCGGCACCTATTTTTGTCATCCTTTTTTTCATGGTTTTGCTTCTAAATCTAGTTCTAGGTTCTATTTCCGTTCCTTGATGGTCTTCCTCTTTGATTTTGGGCTTTAGCTTCGCTTTTAACTTGTGCTTTATGACACATCATTCCACAGGTGTTATGTAACCTATTCTTGTCATCATTTCTATTTGTGGTTATAGTTCTAGTTCGTGTTTGACTTTCCAAAGCATCGACCAAGGTATGAAACTTTGGCATAACTTTTGAATCCTTGGCTTCACTCGCACCCATGGCTCCATGGCTTTGTTTGCATCAGTGGACATGCACGAACACTCTTTAACTAAGGAGTGATAATATGTATTTTCTTATTTAGTGGAAGGGATCTGAACCCACAACCTTCCACTCACAAGTGGTCTTTTACCACTATATTTACATGAGCAATCACTCCATTTCTTTTTAGCTCTACTTAACATTACTTCCACCTCTCTTGGATTCTATAATCCCAAGAACCAATCTTCCCTTTTCCGTTTTAATTCAAGGAATCTTAGAATTCTATTCACACGTCTAGCAAAGGATTCTCTTCTTTTATAAGTCCATGAAGCCTACTCATGCCATGGAGAACATTGATGACTCACCTCTTCTCAAGAAACCGAACCAAGAGTTGGAGCTTCTGTGGTAGAAATCGCAAGGCATCGGAAATGCGATGAAGGTACATGATGAACAAAATTGACACAAATGATTTCCAATTCTTATGATTTGATGGGCATAAGGATGGTCGATTTATTTTATCATGGTTATCGCAATTTGAAGATCTTCATTCAGATGAAGCCTATTCAAAAGTGAGAAAGTGAAGTTTGCTGCAATCATTTGGGGGGGAAGGCGTAGCCTTGGTGGAATGTTCTACGACATAATGGAGATCACCCCATCACATGGAAGACATTTCAAGAGGAGGTTAAAGAATCTTTTCCTCCTCGACAAATTCATGTATATGTCATTCATGGATTACTTTTGCATGGAGGGAAGGTGATATAGTTTCTTTCTACACTCAACATTCTCTGAAATGTTTATTACTTGTTTGCATGCTTCATACGGATTCTAAAGACATGTGGGAAAGGAAGTAAGAGGATTGTTTGGAGATGGGGGTTCCAAGCTAATCTCAATACACTAGGGTCCACAACTCTTTATCAAGCTATTTCTTTCATCCATGATGTAGAGAAAGAGTTTCAATCTATTACCAAGTCACTTTCTCTACAACAATCGCGTCACACTTGTCATTCATGGGCTACTTTCACATGGAGGGAAGGTGATACCGTTTCTACCTACACTAAGCATTTTGGCAACAAAATGCTTAGTGTAGGTGATACCGTTTCTACCTACACTAAGCATTTTGGGCTACTTTCACATGGAGGGAAGGTGATACCGTTTCTACCTACACTAAGCATGCTCGAGATGGTTTCTAACGACACTTTGCAAAGGAAGTACGAGGACAACTCCAAGTTTGAGATCTAAGACAAGCTCAACACACTAGGTTCCACAAACCTATAGGATGCTATTTCTTGTATCCACGATGTAGAGAAATAGTTTCAATCTATAAACCGAGTCACTTTCTCTACAACAACCACGTTCATTGATGACAATAGTCAAGCTCAATTTTCCTTTAAAGCTTAGTTTCACCATCTCATCCTGTCCTAGTTTTCTGTGAGCTCCTCATTCCATCTTTTCATCATATCCATAGCTTCATCCTTACAACCTTGCAAAACCCCTACCCTTCAAACTTCAGTGGTGAATGCTCAGGAAGAAGCCGTGAATCATTTATTGGAATGGAGCCAAACCTAGACACCGCAAAGCTAAGTGGCCTTTCAATATGAACCCTGTCGCGGTTCAGTGCTCAACATCGAGGTGGTTTAAGAAGAAGCTTACCTTGCTTGGAGAGATGAAGCAGTTGAACAATACTTAAGTAACCTTGGGCATCAAAATCTCCATCAATTTCTTAAGCTACAAAAAAGTTACTATTAATGATGATATCGTTAATAGTTTACATGGTCATGGAAATTCTGATGATTTTGTTTCATATGCTTTAATGATTTAACTAAAATTAAAGACTTTTCCTTCCATGTATAACGTCAAGGGTGCATTTCAAGGAGGTAGGTGTGGTGTTGTAAGTTAGGACTTGCACAATGTTATGATTTGTATAGGTTCTTATGTCGATGCACAAACATTTTTAATTACTCCCTTGAAATCCTCTGATGTTATACTTGGCATGCATTACTGCTATCATTATAATCCAAGAATTGAGTATTAGATGCACACATTGAATTTGGAATTTAAAGGTCAACTTATTTCTCTGTGTACAATGCATGACTTCTAATCATTTTGTTTACTAAGCTATACTCAAGTGCAATGTGCAATGTGCATTTTGATCGTAAATCTCGATATCATTAGATACGTACACATTGTGATATTTACAAGAGCATCTTTAGGAGTGAGACCGTTCATTATGAGTTTTTGGAGATGCCTTTGGACTTGCAAATGCACTTGCTACATTTGCAAATAAGATGAATGATATCTTTTGTGATTATCAAGCTTTTCCTCTTGTCTTCTTTAATGATATACTTGCTGAAAGTAAGAATGAAAGTGAACATGAAAAGCATTCCGAAATAGTTTTTATTTGTTACATACCAATACACTTTGTGCCAATCTTGGAGAGAATTTATTTTTCCAAAGTGAACTTGAATATCTAGGACATATCATTTCCATTCAAGGAGTACATGTAGACAAGAAGAAAGAAAGAGTAATTGTCGAATGGGAAGTCCCTAATTATGTCAATGATGAATGCTCTTTTCTTGGGTTGGCTAGTTTTTATAGAGTGTTTGTCAAAAGTTTTTCTTATTTAACAGTTCCACTCACTTTTGGTATTGGAGAAAGATGCCCAATTTACATGGGGCCTAGCACAAGAGTAATGTTTTGAAACACTCAAAGATACACTTTTGCATGCACTTGTTTTGAAAATATCCATGTAGTCATAAATGTTATTGGCTCATGTATAGGTGCAATAATAATGCGGAATGATCATCCGGTTTCATTGCAGGGTAGGAGACTTAAACACTCTGACAAAAATTATAATACATATGAAAAGGAACTTTTTACTTGGTGTCCATGCATCACAAATTTGAAAACATTATCTTATGGGCTCAGCACTTTTAGATAAAATGGACCAACATCCTATTGAGCAGTTATTAAATCAACCATTCATTTCATATTGAGCAGTTATTAAATCAACCATTCATTTCAGATCGACAAGTTAAATGGAATTCATTCATTTATTCAAAAGCCTTATCCTATACTTTTATATTATCCAGCCAAAGATACTATAGTCCTCGATAATCTCAGTTGTTTTTCATCAACACATGACATTTTGTCTCTGTACTTAACATTTTTGCTATTAATATTCGTTCATTTCATGACACTCGTAGTCATTTTTCGATCACCACAATCACATTTTGTTTTTGTCCATACCATTTTTTGTTATTAGTATTCATTCATTTCATGATATGATTCCTACTATGCTTCATAATAGTACTTTCATATTCCTACTATGCTTCATCTTCGTACTTTCACGTGCATGGAATGCTTTTCAAACTTTTGCATCATCCATTGATGATCGTTACACTTTTGAGAATGGTATCTTGTGTTTTAAACCATCACTCAGACTTTTAATTAAAGAAATGAAATAGTTATGAGAGAGATGCATGCACCACCTTATTTGGGTCATGAAGGCATACAAACCAGTGTTTCTACTTGTAAATATTTCTACCTTACAAGTAGTAAGAGTATGTGAAAGCATATCGCATGGTATGTCTGACCATGCCGAATATGGAAAAGGATATTATGCAACATGTTCCACAATGCATTGTGTATCAATGTGTTAAATGTCCTCATAGCAGAGCGTTACTTGCTTTTATGAGCCTTACTTACTTAGATCTTTGCTTTTCCAAGCTATCAATCCATTAACTTAGCTTGACACGAATCCCATCGCACGGTCTTTAATAGATGTTATGTTATCAGTTTTGGAATGTTGAATTATTAGAGCTTATTTATTGAGATTTAAAGGTTATTTGTGCTTTGATTTAGTAGGTGAATGTTTATGAGGGGTTGGATGCATTTAGAATCAAAATGAGAGATTATACTCTCCATTCATTTTTCAAATAAAAGACCCACAAAGATGGTTGATTCTACAAAGTTTTAAAAGTAGTGGTCGAACATAAGGATCGATATAGGAAGCCAATTTTGTAAATAAAGCTAAGGATCACCATAAAATTGGGCAAAGTTCTTTTCACATTTGTGCTTTTGAAAGCGCCCACCCCACTATAACTTCTATCTTTGGACGTAATAAAAATTTATAAATACACCCACCCGAGAGACTAGTGGGAATAGACTAAGTGGCAAAGATTGCACCCAATACTATGTTTTGTTATATCTATTGTGCATATCTATTTTTGTGGGATTCATGTATCATATTGTCCCTGTGTACGTGTTTTGACTGCAACTCCTCCAATAGTGGTATGAGAGCTCGCACATGTCACTCTAGAGATGTTTCGGCACCTATTTTTTGTCATCCTTTGTTTTCATGGTTTTGCTTCTAAATCTAGTTCTAGGTTCTATTTCTGTTCCTTGATGGTCTTCCTCTTTGATTTTGGGCTTTAGCTTCGCTTTTAACTTGTGCTTTATGACACATCATTCCACAGGTGTTATGTAACATATTCTTGTCATCATTTCTGTTTGTGGTTATAGTTCTAGTTCGTGTTTGACTTTCCAAAGCATCGACCAAGGTATGAAACTTTGGCATAACTTTTGAATCCTTGGCTTCACTCGCACCCATGGCTCCATGGCTTTGTTTGCATCAGTGGACATGCACGAACACTCTTTAACTAAGGAGTGATAATATGTATTTTCTTATTTAGTGGAAGGGATCTGAACCAACAACCTTCCACTCACAAGTGGTCTTTTACCACTATATTTACATGAGCAATCACTCCATTTCTTTTTAGCTCTACTTAACATTACTTCCACCTCTCTTGGATTGTATAATCCCAAGAACCAATCTTCCCTTTTCCGCTTTAATTCAAGGAATCTTAGAATTCTATTCACACGTCTAGCAAAGGATTCTCTTCTTTTATAAGTCCATGAAGCCTACTCATGCCATGGAGAACATTGATGACTCACCTCTTCTCAAGAAACCGAACCAAGAGTTGGAGCTTCTGTGGTACAAATCGCAAGGCGTCGGAAATGCGATGAAGGGACATGATGAACAAAATTGACACAAATGATTTCCAATTCTTATGATTTGATGGGCATAAGGATGGTCGATTTATTTTATCATGGTTATCGCAATTTGAAGATCTTCATTCATATGAAGCCTATTCAAAAGTGAGAAAGTGAAGTTTGCTGCAATCATTTGGGGGGGAAGGCGTAGCCTTGGTGGAATGTTCTACGACATAATGGAGATCACCCCATTCACATGGAAGACATTTCAAGAGCAGGTTAAAGAATCTTTTCCTCCTCGACAAATTCATGTATATGTCATTCATGGAATACTTTTGCATGGAGGGAAGGTGATATAGTTTCTTTCTACACTCAGCATTCTCTGAAATGTTTATTACTTGTTTGCATGCTTCATACGGTTTCTAAAGACATGTGGGAAAGGAAGTAAGAGGATTGTTTGGAGATGGCGGTTCCAAGCTAATCTCAATACACTAGGGTCCACAACTCTTTATCAAGCTATTTCTTTCATCCATGATGTAGAGAAAGAGTTTCAATCTATTACCAAGTCACTTTCTCTACAACAATCGCGTCACACTTGTCATTCATGGGCTACTTTCACATGGAGGGAAGGTGATACCGTTTCTACCTACACTAAGCGTTTTGGCAACGACTATTACCTCTTCGCATGCTCGAGATGGTTTCTAACGACACTTTGCAAAGGAAGTACGAGGACAGCTCCAAGTTTGAGATCTAAGACAAGCTCAACACACTAGGTTCCACAAACCTATAGGATGCTATTTCTTGTATCCACGATGTAGAGAAATAGTTTCAATCTATAAACCGAGTCACTTTCTCTACAACAACCACATTCATTGATGACAATAGTCAAGCTCAATTTTCCTTTAAAGCTTAGTTTCACCATCTCATCCTGTCCTAATTTTCTGTGAGCTCCTCATTCCATCTTTTCATCATATCCATAGCTTCATCCTTCCAACCTTCCAAAACCCCTACCCTTCAAACTTCAGTGGTGAATGCTCAGGAAGAAGCCGTGAATCATTTATTGGAATGGAGCCAAACCTAGACACCGCAAAGCTAAGTGGCCTTTCAATATGAACCCTGTCGCGGTTCAGTGCTCAACATCGAGGTGGTTTAAGAAGAAGCTTACCTTGCTTGGAGAGATGAAGCGGTTGAACAATACTTAAGTAACCTTGGGCATCAAAATCTCCATCAATTTCTTAAGCTACAAAAAAGTTACTATTAATGATGATATCGTTAATAGTTTACATGGTCATGGAAATTCTGATGATTTTGTTTCATATGCTTTAATGCTTTAACTAAAATTAAAGACTTTTCCTTCCATGTATAACGACAAGGGTGCATTTCAAGGAGGTAGGTGTGGTGTTGTAAGTTAGGACTTGCACAATGTTATGATTTGTATAGGTTCTTATGTGGATGCACAAACATTTTTAATTACTCCCTTGAAATCCTATGATGTTATACTTGGCATGCATTACTGCTATCATTATAATCCAAGAATTGAGTATTAGATGCACACATTGAATTTGGAATTTAAAGGTCAACTTATTTCTCTGTGTACAATGCATGACTTCTAATCATTTTGTTTACTAAGCTATACTCAACTGCAATGTGCAATGTGCATTTTGATCGTAAATCTCGATATCATTAGATACGTACACATTGTGATATTTACAAGAGCATCTTTAGGAGTGAGACCGTTCATTATGAGTTTTTGGAGATGCCTTTGGACTTGCAAATGCACTTGCTACATTTGCAAATAAGATGAATGATATCTTTTGTGATTATCAAGCTTTTCCTCTTGTCTTCTTTAATGATATACTTGCTGAAAGTAAGAATGAAAGTGAACATGAAAAGCATTCCGAAATAGTTTTTATTTGTTACATACCAATACACTTTGTGCCAATCTTGGAGAGAATTTATTTTTCCAAAGTGAACTTGAATATCTAGGACATATCATTTCCATTCAAGGAGTACATGTACACAAGAAGAAAGAAAGAGTAATTGTCGAATGGAAAGTCCCTAAATATGTCAATGATGAATGCTCTTTTCTTGGGTTGGCTAGTTTTTATAGAGTGTTTCTCAAAAGTTTTTCTTATTTAACAGTTCCACTCACTTTTGGTATTGGAGAAAGATGCCCAATTTACATGGGGCCTAGCACAAGAGTAATGTTTTGAAACACTCAAAGATACACTTTTGCATGCACCTGTTTTGAAAATATCCATGTAGTCATAAATGTTATTGGCTCACGTATAGGTGCAATAATAATGCGGAATGATCATCCGGTTGCATTGCAGGGTAGGAGCCTTAAACACTCTGACAAAAATTATAATACATATGAAAAGGAACTTTTTACTTGGTGTCCATGCATCACAAATTTGAAAACATTATCTTATGGGCTCAGCACTTTTAGATAAAATGGACCAACATCCTATTGAGCAGTTATTAAATCAACCATTCAATTCAGATCGACAAGTTAAATGGAATTCATTCATTTATTCAAAAGCCTTAGCCTATACTTTTATATTATCCAGCCAAAGATACTATATTCCTCGATACTCTCAGTTGTTTTTCATCAACACATGACATTTTGTCTCTGTACCTAACATTTTTGCTATTAATATTCGTTCATTTCATGACACTCGTAGTTATTTTTCAATCACCACAATCACATTTTGTTTTTGTCCATACCATTTTTTGTTATTAGTATTCATTCATTTCATGATATGATTCCTACTATGCTTCATATTCGTACTTTCATATTCCTACTATGCTTCATATTCGTACTTTCACGTGCATGGAATGCTTTTCAAACTTTTGCATCATCCATTGATGATCGTTACACTTTTGAGAATGGTATCTTGTGTTTTAAACCATCACTCAGACTTTTAATTAAAGAAATGAAATAGTTATGAGAGAGATGCATGCACCACCTTATTTGGGTCATGAAGGCATACAAAGCAGTGTTTCTACTTGTAAATATTTCTTCCTTACAAGTAGTAAGAGTATGTGAAAGCATATCGCATGGTATGTCTGACCATGCCGAATATGGAAAAGGATATTCAACACATACTATTGCCCGAGCACCGTTTCCAATTATTTAGGGTAAAAAGCTTCACATTCCCATGTCACTCATTCAAACTGATAAAGTGACGTTCCTATGGCTGGTTCTATCGGTCGGTCAAGATCATCATATTTCCAGTACTTCAAGAAGTTCATGAATATATTAAGAAGAGTCAAGAACGTTACACTCGAAAAATGTTTATAAGAGAAGAGTAGCTAAACATCTTAATGAAAATGGTGTAGTGTGGTTGCACACGAATAAACAATGATTGAAAAACATTGTTACAATATCATCAAGTTAAATTATCACCATGATATTATGGATGGTTTTCAAAAGATCAACGAAAGCCATTTGATTGGAATATACATGACATTTGATCGAAACGCCTTGGGAAGGTCACCCACAATATGCCGAGCTCCACACCAAAACGATGTGGATGGAAAATTCATGTCTTGTGTGGAGGAGGCCGTGCGTGCACCCGCAGGCTGAGTCAGTGAGTTGCAATTTTGATGGAGCTACTACTGCTGACTATGTTCATGATGGAGCTACTACTGCTGACTATGTTCATGATATTCTGATGAATAATATTTTCTCACCTGCATCCCTAGTCCGCTGCTCTCGCTCTCTCTCTCTCTCTCTCTCTCTCTCTCACCCTCTTTAGGGCCACGTCGCCACTTCCAATGTCAATTATAGGCTTGCTTGTGAGGGGGATTCCTTGCGAGGAAACCCCTGCCAAAAATTGAGGCTATGGTGCTTCTGTGGGCCGAGCACACGGTATTCTTTAGTAAAAGGCGAAAGAATAGTTCGCTCTGTGCTCAACCCGCACCTCCCATCGACATTATGGCTCTCATCCAGCCCACATAAAAGAGCTGCCATGCTGGTCGCCAATGTGGGATTATTGCATTACGCATGCACGCACACCCACGCTCTCTCCCTCTTCAAATATGCCTCTGTTCCGCTTCAGCCTCATCCTTCGTGTGCACGGCTTCTCCTTGTTCTTCTTCACCCTCCCCCACTCAAAGTACGCGCGCCACCTCCCCAGGCTCTACACCACCCACCCACAAACAAGGCAACGCTGTGCATACAATGGAAAGCTCCCGAAGCTTGAAAGCCACCAACATTGACTCAAAACCTATTCACAACTTACTTACTTAGAGAGCAATCCATGCAAAACATAGACATAGATAGGGGCCTTTCAAAAATATGAAAAATCTTCTTCAAGACGCACTCTCTCACGAAGAAGATGAACACACTCTCGTTGGAAAGTGTGGAGGCCAAAAGCGAACCTACGGATTCGGAAACCGCAACTCACCCAAGGAGGGTCGCGTTCAACATAGAACATAAAAGAAAATTGGTGGGACAATTATAGGAAATAAAGACCTCGGATATAAGGAGTGAAGAAAACCCAGAAACCATAACTCACCCACGGATCTCACCGAACGATGCATACTCGTTACCCTGTGGCAGAGGCAGAGGGATGTGCCCACCATGTCAAATCCCAAATCATATTCAAACATCGTTGGGATGTAGTTCATTGAGATGAGCATAACATCGCTGGGATTGAAGGCAATGGAAAGCTCCAAAGTAGGAGGAGGTCTAGCATATGATAGGAGGACTCTATAATATGATACGAGCTTTGGATTGGCCACGGACTCAAACCAAAGTGCAAGTATAAGCACATGGTGCTCAATCAATCACAAGACTATGTAGCGGCACCATGCATAGTACCGACCCCACTAGCTTCACGAGTGCCCAATAATGGGCGTAGAACTAAGAATGAAAGTGAACATGAAAAGCATTCCGAAATAGTTTTTATTTGTTACATACCAATACACTTTGTGCCAATCTTGGAGAGAATTTATTTTTCCAAAGTGAACTTGAATATCTAGGACATATCATTTCCATTCAAGGAGTACATGTAGACAAGAAGAAAGAAAGAGTAATTGTCGAATGGGAAGTCCCTAATTATGTCAATGATGAATGCTCTTTTCTTGGGTTGGCTAGTTTTTATAGAGTGTTTGTCAAAAGTTTTTCTTATTTAACAGTTCCACTCACTTTTGGTATTGGAGAAAGATGCCCAATTTACATGGGGCCTAGCACAAGAGTAATGTTTTGAAACACTCAAAGATACACTTTTGCATGCACTTGTTTTGAAAATATCCATGTAGTCATAAATGTTATTGGCTCACGTATAGGTGCAATAATAATGCGGAATGATCATCCGGTTTCATTGCAGGGTAGGAGACTTAAACACTCTGACAAAAATTATAATACATATGAAAAGGAACTTTTTACTTGGTGTCCATGCATCACAAATTTGAAAACATTATCTTATGGGCTTAGCACTTTTAGATAAAATGGACCAACATCCTATTGAGCAGTTATTAAATCAACCATTCATTTCAGATCGACAAGTTAAATGGAATTCATTCATTTATTCAAAAGCCTTAGCCTATACTTTTATATTATCCAGCCAAAGATACTATAGTCCTCGATACTCTCAGTTGTTTTTCATCAACACATGACATTTTGTCTCTGTACTTAACATTTTTTCTATTAATATTCGTTCATTTCATGACACTCGTAGTCATTTTTCAATCACCACAATGACATTTTGTTTTTGTCCATACCATTTTTTGTTATTAGTATTCATTCATTTCATGATATGATTCCTACTATGCTTCATAATAGTACTTTCATATTCCTACTATGCTTCATCTTCGTACTTTCACGTGCATGGAATGCTTTTCAAACTTTTGCATCATCCATTGATGATCGTTACACTTTTGAGAATGGTATCTTGTGTTTTAAACCATCACTCAGACTTTTAATTAAAGAAATGAAATAGTTATGAGAGAGATGCATGCACCACCTTATTTGGGTCATGAAGGCATACAAAGCAGTGTTTCTACTTGTAAATATTTCTACCTTACAAGTAGTAAGAGTATGTGAAAGAATATCGCATGGTATGTGTGACCATGCCGAATATGGAAAAGGATATTATGCAACATTTTCCACAATGCATTGTGTATCAATGTGTTAAATGTCCTCATAGCAGAGCGTTACTTGCTTTTATGAGCCTTACTTACTTAGATCTTTGCTTTTCCAAGCTATCAATCCATTAACTTAGCTTGACACGAATCGCATCGCACGGTCTTTAATAGATGTTATGTTATCAGTTTTGGAATGTTGAATTATTAGAGCTTATTTTATTGAGATTTTAAGGTTATTTATGCTTTGATTTAGTAGGTGAATGTTTATGAGGGGTTGGATGCATTTAGAATCAAAATGAGAGATTATACTCTCCATTCATTTTTCAAATAAAAGACCCACAAAGATGGTTGATTCTACAAAGTTTTAAAAGTAGTGGTCGAACATAAGGATCGATATAGGAAGCCAATTTTGTAAATAAAGCTAAGGATCACCATAAATTGGGCAAAGTTCTTTTCACATTTGTGCTTTTGAAAGCGCCCACCCCACTATAACTTCTATCTTTGGACGTAATAAAAATTTATAAATACACCCACCCGAGAGACTAGTGGGAATAGACTAAGTGGCAAAGATTGCACCCAATACTATGTTTTGTTATATCTATTGTGCATATCTATTTTTGTGGGATTCATGTATCATATTGTCTCTGTGTACGTGTTTTGACTGCAACTCCTCCAATAGTGGTATGAGAGCTCGCACATGTCACTCTAGAGATGTTTCGGCACCTATTTTTGTCATCCTTTTTTTTCATGGTTTTGCTTCTAAATCTAGTTCTAGGTTCTATTTCCGTTCCTTGATGGTCTTCCTCTTTGATTTTGGGCTTTAGCTTCGCTTTTAACTTGTGCTTTATGACACATCATTCCACAGGTGTTATGTAACATATTCTTGTCATCATTTCTGTTTGTGGTTATAGTTCTAGTTCGTGTTTGACTTTCCAAAGCATCGACCAAGGTATGAAACTTTGGCATAACTTTTGAATCCTTGGCTTCACTCGCACCCATGGCTCCATGGCTTTGTTTGCATCAATGGACATGCACGAACACTCTTTAACTAAGGAGTGATAATATGTATTTTCTTATTTAGTGGAAGGGATCTGAACCCACAACCTTCCACTCACAAGTGGTCTTTTACCACTATATTTACATGAGCAATCACTCCATTTCTTTTTAGCTCTACTTAACATTACTTCCACCTCTCTTGGATTGTATAATCCCAAGAACCAATCTTCCCTTTTCCGCTTTAATTCAAGGAATCTTAGAATTCTATTCACACGTCTAGCAAAGGATTCTCTTCTTGTATAAGTCCATGAAGCCTACTCATGCCATGGATAACATTGATGACTCACCTCTTCTCAAGAAACCGAACCAAGAGTTGGAGCTTCTGTGGTACAAATCGCAAGGCTTCGGAAATGCGATGAAGGGACATGATGAACAAAATTGACACAAATGATTTCCAATTCTTATGATTTGATGGGCATAAGGATGGTCGATTTATTTTATCATGGTTATCGCAATTTGAAGATCTTCATTCAGATGAAGCCTATTCAAAAGTGAGAAAGTGAAGTTTGCTGCAATCATTTGGGGGGGAAGGCGTAGCCTTGGTGGAATGTTCTACGACATAATGGAGATCACCCCATTCACATGGAAGACATTTCAAGAGCAGGTTAAAGAATATTTTCCTCCTCGACAAATTCATGTATATGTCATTCATGGATTACTTTTGCATGGAGGGAAGGTGATATAGTTTCTTTCTACACTCAGCATTCTCTGAAATGTTTATTACTTTTTTGCATGCTTCATACGGTTTCTAAGACATGTGGGAAAGGAAGTAAGAGGATTGTTTGGAGATGGGGGTTCCAAGCTAATCTCAATACACTAGGGTCCACAACTCTTTATCAAGCTATTTCTTTCATCCATGATGTAGAGAAAGAGTTTCAATCTATTACCAAGTCACTTTCTCTACAACAATCGCGTCACACTTGTCATTCATGGGCTACTTTCACATGGAGGGAAGGTGATACCGTTTCTACCTACAGTAAGCGTTTTGGCAACGACTATTACCTCTTTGCATGCTCGAGATGGTTTCTAACGACACTTTGCAAAGGAAGTACGAGGACAACTCCAAGTTTGAGATCTAAGACAAGCTCAACACACTAGGTTCCACAAACCTATAGGATGCTATTTCTTGTATCCACGATGTAGAGAAATAGTTTCAATCTATAAACCGAGTCACTTTCTCTACAACAACCACGTTCATTGACGACAATAGTCAAGCTCAATTTTCCTTTAAAGCTTAGTTTCACCATCTCATCCTGTCCTAGTTTTCTGTGAGCTCCTCATTCCATCTTTTCATCATATCCATAGCTTCATCCTTCCAACCTTCCAAAACCCCTACCCTTCAAACTTCAGTGGTGAATGCTCAGGAAGAAGCCGTGAATCATTTATTGGAATAGAGCCAAACCTAGACACCGCAAAGCTAAGTGGCCTTTCAATATGAACCCTGTCGCGGTTGAGTGCTCAACATCGAGGTGGTTTAAGAAGAAGCTTACCTTGCTTGGAGAGATGAAGCGGTTGAACAATACTTAAGTAACCTTGGGCATCAAAAATCTCCATCAATTGCTTAAGCTACAAAAAAGTTACTATAATGATTATATCGTTAATAGTTTACATGGTCATGGAAATTCTGATGATTTTTGTTTCATATGCTTTAATGCTTTAACTAAAATTAAAGACTTTTCCTTCCATGTATAACGTCAAGGGTGCATTTCAAGGAGGTAGGTGTGGTGTTGTAAGTTAGGACTTGCACAATGTTATGATTTGTATAGGTTCTTATGTGGATGCACAAACATTTTTTAATTACTCCCTTGAAATCCTATGATGTTATACTTGGCATGCATTACTGCTATCATTATAATCCAAGAATTGAGTATTAGATGCACACATTGAATTTGGAATTTAAAGGTCAACTTATTTCTCTGTGTACAATGCATGACTTCTAATCATTTTGTTTACTAAGCTATACTCAACTGCAATGTGCAATGTGCATTTTGATCGTAAATCTCGATATCATTAGATTACGTACACATTGTGATATTTACAAGAGCATCTTTAGGAGTGAGACCATTCATTATGAGTTTTGGAGATGCCTTTGGACTTGCAAATGCACTTGCTACATTTGCAAATAAGATGAATGATATCTTTTTGATTATCAAGCTTTTCCTCTTGTCTTCTTTAATGATATACTTGCTGAAGTAAGAATGAAAGTGAACATGAAAAGCATTCCGAAATAGTTTTTATTTGTTACATACCAATACACTTTGTGCCAATCTTGGAGAGAATTTATTTTTCCAAAGTGAACTTGAATATCTAGGAGATATCATTTCTATTCAAGGAGTACATGTAGACAAGAAGAAAGAAAGAGTAATTGTCGAATGGGAAGTCCCTAAATATGTCAATGATGAATGCTCTTTTCTTGGGTTGGCTAGTTTTTATAGAGTGTTTGTCAAAAGTTTTTCTTATTTAACAGTTCCACTCACTTTTGGTATTGGAGAAAGATGCCCAATTTACATGGGGCCTAGCACAAGAGTAATGTTTTGAAACACTCAAAGATACACTTTTGCATGCACCTATTTTGAAAATATCCATGTAGTCATAAATGTTATTGGCTCACGTATAGGTGCAATAATAATGCGGAATGATCATCCGGTTGCATTGCAGGGTAGGAGACTTAAACACTCTGACAAAAATTATAATACATATGAAAAGGAACTTTTACTTGGTGTCCATGCATCACAAATTTGAAAACATTATCTTATGGGCTCAGCACTTTTAGATAAATGGACCAACATCCTATTGAGCAGTTATTAAATCAACCATTCATTTCAGATCGACAAGTTAAATGGAATTCATTCATTTATTCAAAAGCCTTAGCCTATACTTTATATTATCCAGCCAAAGATACTATAGTCCTCGATACTCTCAGTTGTTTTTCATCAACACATGACATTTTGTCTCTGTACCTAACATTTTGCTATTAATATTCGTTCATTTCATGACACTCGTAGTTATTTTTCAATCACCACAATCACATTTTGTTTTTGTCCATACCATTTTTTGTTATTAGTATTTATTCATTTCATGATATGATTCCTACTATGCTTCATATTCATACTTTCATATTCCTACTATGCTTCATATTCGTACTTTCACGTGCATGGAATGCTTTTCAACTTTTGCATCATCCATTGATGATCGTTTACACTTTTGAGAATGGTATCTTGTGTTTTTAAACCATCACTCAGACTTTTAATTAAAGAAATGAAATAGTTATGAGAGAGATGCATGCACCACCTTATTTGGGTCATGAAGGCATACAAAGCAGTGTTTCTACTTGTAAATATTTCTTGCTTACAAGTAGTAAGAGTATGTGAAAGCATATCGCATGGTATGTCTGATCATGCCGAATATGGAAAAGGATATTATGCAACATGTTCCACAATGCATTGTGTATCAATGTGTTAAATGTCCTCATAGCAGAGCGTTTGGAATATTGATTCCATTAACTATTCCCAATGAACCATTGGAATGAATTTCTATGGATTTTTTTACTAGTAATCCGATTACTTGGTCTCATAATGGTACGATTGGACAACGATTGATTGCTTGAGAAAAAAAACATGCATATTTCCTTCCATGTAAAAGGACATTGTCTACACATCAAGGGAAGTTATTTTACGTGATCGTGATGTTCGTTTCGGTTATCAGTTCTACATTTCATCTTAAAACTAATGGCTAGAGTGAAGCCAGAAATAGCATTTATCGTGCTGTTGCTCACTAGAAAATACAAATGATTGGGATGAGAAATAGTTATGCTTCAGTTGGTTACAACAACACAACACATACTATTGCCCGAGCACCGTTTCCAATTCTTTTACATTAGGCATAAACATTTGATTGGAATATACATGACATTTGATCGAAACGCCTTGGGAAGGTCACCCACAATATGCCGAGCTCCACACCAATTGCTCCTTTTCCTTTTCTTTTTTCTTTTTCTTTTTTGTTTTTTTTTTCCCAAAACGATGTGGATGGAAAATTCATGTCTTGTGGAGGAGGCCGTGCGTGCACCCGCAGGCTGAGTTCAGTCAGTTGCAATTTTGATGGCCATACACTATGGAGCTACTAGATATTGCTATTGCTGTTCTGATGGAGCTACTACTGCTGACTATTTTCATGATATTCTGATGAATAATATTTCTCACCTGCATCCCTAGTCGCTGCTCTCGCTCTCTCTCTCTCTCTCTCTCTCTCTTTCTCTCACCCTCTTTAGGGCCACGTCGCCACTTCCAATGTCAATTATAGGCTTGCTTGTGAGGGGGATTCCTTGCGAGGAAACCCCTGCCAAAAATTGAGGCTATGGTGCTTCTGTGGGCCGCGCACACGGTATTCTTTAGTAAAAGGCGAAAGAATAGTTCGCTCTGTGCTCAACCCGCACCTCCCATGGACATTATGGCTCTCATCCAGCCCAAATAAAAGAGCTGCCATGCTGGTCGCCAATGTGGATTATTGCATTACGCATGCACGCACACCCACGCTCTCTCCCTCTTCAAATATGCCTCTGTTCCGCTTCAGCCTCATCCTTCGTGTGCACGGCTTCTCCTTGTTCTTCTTCACCCTCCCCCACTCAAAGTACGCGCGCCACCTCCCCAGGCTCTACACCACCCACCCACAAACAAGGCAACGCTGTGCATACAATGCAAAGCTCCCGAAGCTTGAAAGCCACCAACATTGACTCAAAACCTATTCACAACTTACTTACTTAGAGAGCAATCCATGCAAAACATAGACATAGATAGGGGCCTTTCAAAAATATGAAAAATCTTCTTCAAGACGCACTCTCTCACGAAGAAGATGAACACACTCTCGTTGGAAAGTGTGGAGGCCAAAAGCGAACCTACGGATTCGGAAACCGCAACTCACCCAAGGAGGGTCGCGTTCAACATAGAACATAAAAGAAAAATTGGTGGACAATTATAGGAAATAAAGACCTCGGATATAAGAAGGAGTGAAGAAAACCAGAAACCATAACTCACCCACGGATCTCACCGAACGATGCATACTCGTTACCCTGTGGCAGAGGCAGAGGGATGTGCCCACCATGTCAAATCCCAAATCATATTCAAACATCGTTGGGATGTAGTTCATTGAGATGAGCATAACATCGCTGGATTGAAGGCAAGGGAAAGCTCCAAAGTAGGAGGAGGTCTAGCATATGATAGGAGGACTCTATAATATGATACGAGCTTTGGATTGGCCACGGACTCAAACCAAAGTGCAAGTATAAGCACATGGTGCTCAATCAATCACAAGACTATGTAGCGGCACCATGCATAGTACCGACCCAATACTATGACATCCCCACTAGCTTCACGAGTGCCCAATAATGGCGTAGAACTAAGAATGAATGCATGCTCACACATGCACCCCACAATGCACACACACTGAAGATTGAACTCAAAAGGAGCTCCACGAATCGATTTTGTATGGCTTCTTGAAGTTATAGGTACACCCAAACATGATGGAGCCTACCACCAAGTGCAAAGAAAAGATAGGGAAAACTACAAAAAAATGCATAGAGGATGCGGTATGCAGACCTACCAATTCAGTATGCAGACCTACCATTACGCATGATATCGACTCAATACTATGGCATCCCCAATAATGTCATCAATGCATGATAGTGGCCGTTCATCTAACAAGGAATGCACATGCTAACATACACACACACACACCACAAGCATGAACTCACAAGCAGCTCTACGAACCGAGTTATGTCACTTGTGGAACTTATCAAAAAACTCGGGCCTTATGAAGCCTAGCACAAAATGCACAAAAAAATACAGGAAACCACAGAAGAATCCATAGTTCATCGGATATACGCACATATCAACTAGTCGCAACTCAAAAGAGGAATCCACAAGTAGAAGCTACATGTCCGCTAATAAGATAACCCTATACATGAGAATCAATCCAGGAAAAGTCCAAACTCA
>CM035409.1:50416035-50438535 GCA_020310875.1 Ceratopteris richardii
ATATATATATATATATATATATATATATATATATATATAATATATATATATATATATATATATATATATATATCCTAAAAATAGATAAAAAATACAAATAAAGTCCAAAAAATTAAAAAATAATCCAAAAAATCAGAAAAAAATTCTCAAAAATTCTAAGCCACTTAATCTCCCTCAAAAACATAGAGAGCTTTCTTTTTTCCTCCATTTTATCAAGAAAATGACATTGAAAAGATAAAAATACTAGAAAAAATCCTTTAAAAAATTCTAAAAATGCTTTAAAAATTTCCTAAAAATCTGGTTATGCAAAGGGCTGTGAAATGACTTTTAATATGCATCAAAACTCAAAGAACAAGTATGAAAATGGATAAAAACTAGTAAAACTCAAGCAAAAAATAGTATGAGAAGGCTATGTACAACCTAGATAGATTTTGCAAGTTGATATTCAATTTTTGTCTCACAAATGAGTAGGTTTATGCATTGCCCAAGTGTCACACATTGGCAGGCAATTATGCACATCTTTCACTAGTTGCTGATACCCAACTACTTGGATTTTTTTATCCCAAGGGGGGATCACTACTGCCACATTTACATGCTTTTTTTTTTTTTTACTTTGACTAGGATGGTTGCTATGACACTTGTGTGTCCACCAGTGGTTTTTGGTTCATGCCTGGTAGCTCATGCATATCGTGGTTGAGCAAGAAGAAACATTTTTTGGCCACTTCTAGTTGTGAGGCTGAGTATAGGGCAACTTTTAGAGCGACTGTTGTGTGTGTGTGGCTCAGACGTCTTATCGTTGATTTGGGTGTTGGTCAGTCTTCTACCACCACCATCTTCACTGATAGTCAGAGTGCATTGGTAGTTGCGAGGAACCCTATGTTCCATGGTCGCACAAAGCACATTGGGGTGAACTACTATTATGTCAAGGAGAGCTTCTCTGATGAACAAATCAATTTGGCATATGTGCCCACACAAGAGAACATTGTAGACCTTTTCACAAAGGCTTTCCTTAGGGAGAAGTTTGAAGCTTTCCGCAAAGCTTTGGGCTTACTTCCTTTTGTGGATTGATTCCACATAGATTTGGCAGTTCCTTATACATAAGTGCCAACTTCTTGTTCACCACATCACTCTCAGGGGGGATTTGTTGATATAATTTGGTAGTGATGCGTGCGAACACACTAGGACCACCGAGGCACTTTTTTCTCTCTTTAGGAGGTTTTTTTCCCTAGCTTGTATATACGTGTATAACCCTAACGAGTCACTTATATTTTGTACATTCACTTGGTCATACATTCAATATTGTGTGTTGTAGTCCAAGCTTCTTCTTATTCCTTGTACTATTTGCATGCTTCCACAGACCTCAAACTCCAAGCTTCTTCTTCCTTTTGTTGCCCGCGTGCTTCGGAAGTCCTCAAACTCCAATAGTTCTAATATAAATTAATGAAACTTACTTATGGAATCAATTACATACCCAATGATTCTTGCATTGATCAGGTGGTGGTGCTTGATAAGGATACCATAATCATCCTCATGTTCAATACATTTTAATCATTGTCTTTGATACATGCATAACAAAGATTGCACCAACATATAATATTCTCTCGATAGTAAAAAGCAGCATAATTCATATCAAGCAACACATGTGAAGTCATTGCATGGGTGGAAGATGATTGAATACCCTTTAATTGTTTAGAATCTAATTACTGCATAACAAAAGAAAGTACATAACAAAAGCTACAAATATTTGTATAAATAAAAAATATATTATTCATCTATGTATCTATAAAATATGTGTTACACTTATGTGTTCCTTGTTGGAGTTATATGTCTGTGGAAGCACGCAAATAGCACAAGGAAGAAGAAGAATCTTGGAGCACAATACACAATATTGAATGTATTACTAGAGAATGTACAAAGATAAGTAGCCCATTAGGGTAAGAGGCATATATACAAGCCGAGGGAAAAAAACCTCCTAAAGAGGGAAAAAAGTGCCCCGACAATCCTAGAGTATTCACACACATCACTACCTAAATATATCAACAAATCCCCCTGGGAGTGATGGGGTGAACAAGGAGCTGGCACTCATGTATAAGAAAGTGTCAAGCTATGTGGAATCAATCCGCAAAAGGAAGTAAGCCCAAAGCTTTGCGGAAAGCTTCAAACTTCTCTGTAGGTGGAGCCCTCGTTAAAAGGTATGCAATGTTGTCCTGTGTGGGCACATATGCCAAGTTGATCTCCCCAGCAGAGAACCTCTCTCTGACATAATGATAATGCACCTCAATGTGCTTAATGCGAGCATGAAACACAGGGTTCCTCGCAACTGCCAATGCGCTGTGACTGTTAGTGAGGATGGTGGGGGTAGAAGACTAACCACCACCCAAATCAGCCATAAGGTGTCTGAGCCACACACACTCAACATTTGCTATGAAGGCTGCCCTATACTCAACCTTAAAATTGGAAGTGGCCACAGTAGGCTACTTCTTGCTCAACCAAGATATACATGAGCTACCAAGCATGAAGCAAAAACCACTAGTGGATGTTGGGTGTGTGTAGAAGTGCGAGACACACACGAGAAGCACACACAAGGAGCACAAACACAGCAAGACACACGGAGAAGACGATGGGAAAGAAAGAGTAATTGTCGAATGGGAAGTCCCTAATTATGTCAATGATGAATGCTCTTTTCTTGGGTTGGCTAGTTTTTATAGAGTGTTTGTCAAAAGTTTTTCTTATTTAACAGTTCCACTCACTTTTGGTATTGGAGAAAGATGCCCAATTTACATGGGGCCTAGCACAAGAGTAATGTTTTGAAACACTCAAAGATACACTTTTGCATGCACTTGTTTTGAAAATATCCATGTAGTCATAAATGTTATTGGCTCACGTATAGGTGCAATAATAATGCGGAATGATCATCCGGTTTCATTGCAGGGTAGGAGACTTAAACACTCTGACAAAAATTATAATACATATGAAAAGGAACTTTTTACTTGGTGTCCATGCATCACAAATTTGAAAACATTATCTTATGGGCTCAGCACTTTTAGATAAAATGGACCAACATCCTATTGAGCAGTTATTAAATCAACCATTCATTTCAGATCGACAAGTTAAATGGAATTCATTCATTTATTCAAAAGCCTTAGCCTATACTTTTATATTATCCAGCCAAAGATACTATAGTCCTCGATACTCTCAGTTGTTTTTCATCAACACATGACATTTTGTCTCTGTACTTAACATTTTTTCTATTAATATTCGTTCATTTCATGACACTCGTAGTCATTTTTCAATCACCACAATCACATTTTGTTTTTGTCCATACCATTTTTTGTTATTAGTATTCATTCATTTCATGATATGATTCCTACTATGCTTCATAATAGTACTTTCATATTCCTACTATGCTTCATCTTCGTACTTTCACGTGCATGGAATGCTTTTCAAACTTTTGCATCATCCATTGATGATCGTTACACTTTTGAGAATGGTATCTTGTGTTTTAAACCATCACTCAGACTTTTAATTAAAGAAATGAAATAGTTATGAGAGAGATGCATGCACCACCTTATTTGGGTCATGAAGGCATACAAAGCAGTGTTTCTACTTGTAAATATTTCTACCTTACAAGTAGTAAGAGTATGTGAAAGCATATCGCATGGTATGTCTGACCATGCCGAATATGGAAAAGGATATTATGCAACATGTTCCACAATGCATTGTGTATCAATGTGTTAAATGTCCTCATAGCAGAGCGTTACTTGCTTTTATGAGCCTTACTTACTTAGATCTTTGCTTTTCCAAGCTATCAATCCATTAACTTAGCTTGACACGAATCCCATCGCACGGTCTTTAATAGATGTTATGTTATCAGTTTTGGAATGTTGAATTATTAGAGCTTATTTTATTGAGATTTTAAGGTTATTTGTGCTTTGATTTAGTAGGTGAATGTTTATGAGGGGTTGGATGCATTTAGAATCAAAATGAGAAATTATACTCTCCATTCATTTTTCAAATAAAAGACCCACAAAGATGATTGATTCTACAAAGTTTTAAAAGTAGTGGTCGAACATAAGGATCGATATAGGAAGCCAATTTTGTAAATAAAGCTAAGGATCACCATAAAATTGGGCAAAGTTCTTTTCACATTTGTGCTTTTGAAAGCGCCCACCCCACTATAACTTCTATCTTTGGACGTAATAAAAATTTATAAATACACCCACCCGAGAGACTAGTGGGAATAGACTAAGTGGCAAAGATTGCACCCAATACTATGTTTTGTTATCTCTATTGTGCATATCTATTTTTGTGGGATTCATGTATCATATTGTCTCTGTGTACGTGTTTTGACTGCAACTCCTCCAATAGTGGTATGAGAGCTCGCACATGTCACTCTAGAGATGTTTCGGCACCTATTTTTGTCATCCTTTTTTTTCATGGTTTTGCTTCTAAATCTAGTTCTAGGTTCTATTTCCGTTCCTTGATGGTCTTCCTCTTTGATTTTGGGCTTTAGCTTCGCTTTTAACTTGTGCTTTATGACACATCATTCCACAGGTGTTATGTAACATATTCTTGTCATCATTTCTGTTTGTGGTTATAGTTCTAGTTCGTGTTTGACTTTCCAAAGCATCGACCAAGGTATGAAACTTTGGCATAACTTTTGAATCCTTGGCTTCACTCGCACCCATGGCTCCATGGCTTTGTTTGCATCAGTGGACATGCACGAACACTCTTTAACTAAGGAGTGATAATATGTATTTTCTTATTTAGTGGAAGGGATCTGAACCCACAACCTTCCACTCACAAGTGGTCTTTTACCACTATATTTACATGAGCAATCACTCCATTTCTTTTTAGCTCTACTTAACATTACTTCCACCTCTCTTGGATTGTATAATCCCAAGAACCAATCTTCCCTTTTCCGCTTTAATTCAAGGAATCTTAGAATTCTATTCACACGTCTAGCAAAGGATTCTCTTCTTTTATAAGTCCATGAAGCCTACTCATGCCATGGAGAACATTGATGACTCACTTCTTCTCAAGAAACCGAACCAAGAGTTGGAGCTTCTGTGGTACAAATCGCAAGGCGTCGGAAATGCGATGAAGGGACATGATGAACAAAATTGACACAAATGATTTCCAATTCTTATGATTTGATGGGCATAAGGATGGTCGATTTATTTTATCATGGTTATCGCAATTTGAAGATCTTCATTCAGATGAAGCCTATTCAAAAGTGAGAAAGTAAAGTTTGCTGCAATCATTTGGGGGGGAAGGCGTAGCCTTGGTGGAATGTTCTACGACATAATGGAGATCACCCCATTCACATGGAAGACATTTCAAGAGCAGGTTAAAGAATCTTTTCCTCCTCGACAAATTCATGTATATGTCATTCATGGATTACTTTTGCATGGAGGGAAGGTGATATAGTTTCTTTCTACACTCAGCATTCTCTGAAATGTTTATTACTTGTTTGCATGCTTCATACGGTTTCTAAAGACATGTGGGAAAGGAAGTAAGAGGATTGTTTGGAGATGGGGGTTCCAAGCTAATCTCCATACACTAGGGTCCACAACTCTTTATCAAGCTATTTCTTTCATCCATGATGTAGAGAAAGAGTTTCAATCTATTACCAAGTCACTTTCTCTACAACAATCGCGTCACACTTGTCATTCATGGTCTACTTTCACATGGAGGGAAGGTGATACCGTTTCTACCTACACTAAGCGTTTTGGCAACGACTATTACCTCTTCGCATGCTCGAGATGGTTTCTAACGACACTTTGCAAAGGAAGTACGAGGACAGCTCCAAGTTTGAGATCTAAGACAAGCTCAACACACTAGGTTCCACAAACCTATAGGATGCTATTTCTTGTATCCACGATGTAGAGAAATAGTTTCAATCTATAAACCGAGTCACTTTCTCTACAACAACCACGTTCATTGATGACAATAGTCAAGCTCAATTTTCCTTTAAAGCTTAGTTTCACCATCTCATCCTGTCCTAGTTTTCTGTGAGCTCCTCATTCCATCTTTTCATCATATCCATAGCTTCATCCTTCCAACCTTCCAAAACCCCTACCCTTCAAACTTCAGTGGTGAATGCTCACGAAGAAGCCGTGAATCATTTATTGGAATGGATCCAAACCTAGACACTGCAAAGCTAAGTGGCCTTTCAATATGAACCCTGTCGCGGTTCAGTGCTCAACATCGAGGTGGTTTAAGAAGAAGCTTACCTTGCTTGGAGAGATGAAGCGGTTGAACAATACTTAAGTAACCTTGGGCATCAAAATCTCCATCAATTTCTTAAGCTACAAAAAAGTTACTATTAATGATGATATCGTTAATAGTTTACATGGTCATGGAAATTCTGATGATTTTGTTTCATATGCTTTAATGCTTTAACTAAAATTAAAGACTTTTCCTTCCATGTATAACGTCAAGGGTGCATTTCAAGGAGGTAGGTGTGGTGTTGTAAGTTAGGACTTGCACAATGTTATGATTTGTATAGGTTCTTATGTGGATGCACAAACATTTTTAATTACTCCCTTGAAATCCTATGATGTTATACTTGGCATGCATTACTGCTATCATTATAATCCAAGAATTGAGTATTAGATGCACACATTGAATTTGGAATTTAAAGGTCAACTTATTTCTCTGTGTACAATGCATGACTTCTAATCATTTTGTTGTGACTAAGCTATACTCAACTGCAATGTGCAATGTGCATTTTGATCGTAAATCTCGATATCATTAGATACGTACACATTGTGATATTTACAAGAGCATCTTTAGGAGTGAGACCGTTCATTATGAGTTTTTGGAGATGCCTTTGGACTTGCAAATGCACTTGCTACATTTGCAAATAAGATGAATGATATCTTTTGTGATTATCAAGCTTTTCCTCTTGTCTTCTTTAATGATATACTTGCTGAAAGTAAGAATGAAAGTGAACATGAAAAGCATTCCGAAATAGTTTTTATTTGTTACATACCAATACACTTTGTGCCAATCTTGGAGAGAATTTATTTTTCCAAAGTGAACTTGAATATCTAGGACATATCATTTCCATTCAGGGAGTACATGTAGACAAGAAGAAAGAAAGAGTAATTGTCGAATGGGAAGTCCCTAAATATGTCAATGATGAATGCTCTTTTCTTGGGTTGGCTAGTTTTTATAGAGTGTTTGTCAAAAGTTTTTCTTATTTAACAGTTCCACTCACTTTTGGTATTGGAGAAAGATGCCCAATTTACATGGGGCCTAGCACAAGAGTAATGTTTTGAAACACTCAAAGATACACTTTTGCATGCACCTGTTTTGAAAATATCCATGTAGTCATAAATGTTATTGGCTCACGTATAGGTGCAATAATAATGCGGAATGATCATCCGGTTGCATTGCAGGGTAGGAGACTTAAACACTCTGACAAAAATTATAATACATATGAAAAGGAACTTTTTACTTGGTGTCCGTGCATCACAAATTTGAAAACATTATCTTATGGGCTCAGCACTTTTAGATAAAATGGACCAACATCCTATTGAGCAGTTATTAAATCAACCATTCATTTCAGATCGACAAGTTAAATGGAATTCATTCATTTATTCAAAAGCCTTAGCCTATACTTTTATATTATCCAGCCAAAGATACTATAGTCCTCGATACTCTCAGTTGTTTTTCATCAACACATGACATTTTGTCTCTGTACCTAACATTTTTGCTATTAATATTCGTTCATTTCATGACACTCGTAGTTATTTTTCAATCACCACAATCACATTTTGTTTTTGTCCATACCATTTTTTGTTATTAGTATTCATTCATTTCATGATGCTTCATATTCGTACTTTCATATTCCTACTATGCTTCATATTCGTACTTTCACGTGCATGGAATGCTTTTCAAACTTTTGCATCATCCATTGATGATCGTTACACTTTTGAGAATGGTATCTTGTGTTTTAAACCATCACTCAGACTTTTAATTAAAGAAATGAAATAGTTATGAGAGAGATGCATGCACCACCTTATTTGGGTCATGAAGGCATACAAAGCAGTGTTTCTACTTGTAAATATTTCTTCCTTACAAGTAGTAAGAGTATGTGAAAGCATATCGCATGGTATGTCTGACCATGCCGAATATGGAAAAGGATATTATGCAACATGTTCCACAATGCATTGTGTATCAATGTGTTAAATGTCCTCATAGCAGAGCGTTTGGAATATTGATTCCATTAACTATTCCCAATGAACCATTGGAATGAATTTCTATGGATTTTTTTACTAGTAATCCGATTACTTGGTCTCATAATGGTACGATTGGACAACGATTGATTGCTTGAGAAAAAAAACATGCATATCTCCTTCCATGTAAAAGGACATTGTCTACACATCAAGCTACTAGGTTATCTATTAAAAGTATTTGTTTGCATCAGGGAAGTTATTTTACGTGATCGTGATGTTCGTTTCGGTTATCATTTTGGGATTGCATTAGTTCATCGTTTAGGTTCAAAAATGGATTTCAGTTCTACATTTCATCTTAAAACTAATGGGTAGAGTGAAGCCAGAAATAGCATTTATCGTGCTGTTGCTCACTAGAAAATACAAATGATTGGGATGAGAAAATAGTTATGCTTCAGTTTGGTTACAACAACACAACACATACTATTGCCCGAGCACCGTTTCCAATTCTTTTACATTAGGCATAACATTTGATTGGAATATACATGACATTTGATCGAAACGCCTTGGGAAGGTCACCCACAATATGCCGAGCTCCACACCAATTGCTCCTTTTTCTTTTTTCTTTTTGTTTTTTTTTTGTGACGAATCTTTCACACACACACACCCAAAACGATGTGGATGGAAAATTCATGTCTTGTGTGGAGGAGGCCGTGCGTGCACCCGCAGGCTGAGTCAGTCAGTTGCAATTTTGATGGCCATACACCTATGGAGCTACTAGATATTGCTATTGCTGTTCTGATGGAGCTACTACTGCTGACTATGTTCATGATATTCTGATGAATAATATTTTCTCACCTGCATCCCTAGTCCGCTGCTCTCGCTCTCTCTCTCTCTTTCTCTCTCTCACCCTCTTTAGGGCCACGTCGCCACTTCCAATGTCAATTATAGGCTTGCTTGTGAGGGGGATTCCTTGCGAGGAAACCCCTGCCAAAAATTGAGGCTATGGTGCTTCTGTGGGCCGAGCACACGGTATTCTTTAGTAAAAGGCGAAAGAATAGTTCGCTCTGTGCTCAACCCGCACCTCCCATGGACATTATGGCTCTCATCCAGCCCACATAAAAGAGCTGCCATGCTGGTCGCCAATGTGGGATTATTGCATTACGCATGCACGCACACCCACGCTCTCTCCCTCTTCAAATATGCCTCTGTTCCGCTTCAGCCTCATCCTTCGTGTGCACGGCTTCTCCTTGTTCTTCTTCACCCTCCCCCACTCAAAGTACGCGCGCCACCTCCCCAGGCTCTACACCACCCACCCACAAACAAGGCAACGCTGTGCATACAATGCAAAGCTCCCGAAGCTTGAAAGCCACCAACATTGACTCAAAACCTATTCACAACTTACACAACTTAGAGAGCAATCCATGCAAAACATAGACATAGATAGGGGCCTTTCAAAAATATGAAAAATCTTCTTCAAGACGCACTCTCTCACGAAGAAGATGAGCACACTCTCGTTGGAAAGTGTGGAGGCCAAAAGCGAACCTACGGATTCGGAAACCGCAACTCACCCAAGGAGGGTCGCGTTCAACATAGAACATAAAAGAAAATTGGTGGGACAATTATAGGAAATAAAGACCGCGGATATAAGAAGGAGTGAAGAAAACCCAGAAACCATAACTCACCCACGGATCTCACCGAACGATGCATACTCGTTACCCTGTGGCAGAGGCAGAGGGATGTGCCCACCATGTCAAATCCCAAATCATATTCAAACATCGTTGGGATGTAGTTCATTGAGATGAGCATAACATCGCTGGGATTGAAGGCAAGGGAAAGCTCCAAAGTAGGAGGACGTCTAGCATATGATAGGAGGACTCTATAATATGATACGAGCTTTGGATTGGCCACGGACTCAAACCAGAGTGCAAGTATAAGCACATGGTGCTCAATCAATCACAAGACTATGTAGCGGCACCATGCATAGTGCCGACCCAATACTATGACATCCCCACTAGCTTCACGAGTGCCCAATAATGGGCGTAGAACTAAGAATGAATGCATGCTCACACATGCACCCCACAATGCACACACACCTGAAGATTGAACTCAAAAGGAGCTCCACGAATCGATTTTGTATGGCTTCTTGAAGTTATAGGTACACCCAAACATGATGGAGCCTACCACCAAGTGCAAAGAAAAGATAGGGAAAACTACAAAAAAATGCATAGAGGATGCGGTATGCAGACCTACCAATTCAGTATGCAGACCTACCATTACGCATGATATCGACTCAATACTATGGCATCCCCAATAATGTCATCAATGCATGATAGTGGCCGTTCATCTAACAAGGAATGCACATGCTAACATACACACACACACCACAAGCATGAACTCACAAGCAGCTCTACGGACCGAGTTATGTCACTTGTGGAACTTATCAAAAAACTCGGGCCTTATGAAGCCTAGCACAAAATGCACACAAAAGATACAGGAAACCACAGAAGAATCCATAGTTCATCGGATATACGCACATATCAACTAGTCGCAACTCGAAAGAGGAATCCACAAGTAGAAGCTACATGTCCGCTAATAAGATAACCCTATACATCAGAATGAATCCAGGAAAAGTCCAAACTCACCCTCAAACGAAACTCAAACTATGAGCTCATGGTACGCAGGGCCATAAGACTATGCACATGATCGACTCCACTATGCATAGTATCGACTCAATAATATGACATCCCCACTAGCATCATCATCAGTGCCTAATAGTGGGGATGTCACAAGGGCACCCCATAAAGCACACACACACACAGCGAGCATGAACCCACAAGGAGCTCTGCAAATAAAGTTTATGTCCC
This sequence comes from Ceratopteris richardii, assembly GCA_020310875.1. NCBI lineage: Eukaryota > Viridiplantae > Streptophyta > Polypodiopsida > Polypodiales > Pteridaceae > Ceratopteris > Ceratopteris richardii. Next base: position 50,427,086 of record CM035409.1, read on the forward strand.
AATTATAAAGTTTAACCATCTCATGATCAAAGGAAACTGTTACATTTGCCACACAAAAGAAAAAAAATCATCATTTAGCTAGAGCACATGTTATCGCAAACGATTCTTATCCATATTGTGACTTGCTTTTATGAGCCTTACTTACTTAGATCTTTGCTTTTCCAAGCTATCAATCCATTAAGTTAGCTTGACACGAATCCCATCGCACGGTCTTTAATAGATGTTATGTTATCAGTTTTGGAATGTTGAATTATTAGAGCTTATTTTATTGAGATTTTAAGGTTATTTGTGCTTTGATTTAGTAGGTGAATGTTTATGAGGGGTTGGATGCATTTAGAATCAAAATGAGAGATTATACTCTCCATTCATTTTTCAAATAAAAGACCCACAAAGATGGTTGATTCTACAAAGTTTTAAAAGTAGTGGTCGAACATAAGGATCGATATAGGAAGCCAATTTTGTAAATAAAGCTAAGGATCACCATAAAATTGGGCAAAGTTCTTTTCACATTTGTGCTTTTGAAAGCGCCCACCCCACTATAACTTCTATCTTTGGACGTAATAAAAATTTATAAATACACCCACCCGAGAGACTAGTGGGAATAGACTAAGTGGCAAAGATTGCACCCAATACTATGTTTTTGTACTCATATCTATTTTTGTGCATATCTATTTTTGTGGGATTCATGTATCATATTGTCTCTGTGTACGTGTTTTGACTGCAACTCCTCCAATAGTGGTATGAGAGCTCGCACATGTCACTCTAGAGATGTTTCGGCACCTATTTTTGTCATCCTTTTTTTTCATGGTTTTGCTTCTAAATCTAGTTCTAGGTTCTATTTCCGTTCCTTGATGGTCTTCCTCTTTGATTTTGGGCTTTAGCTTCGATTTTAACTTGTGCTTTATGACACATCATTCCACAGGTGTTATGTAACCTATTCTTGTCATCATTTCTGTTTGTGGTTATAGTTCTAGTTCGTGTTTGACTTTCCAAAGCATCGACCAAGGTATGAAACTTTGGCATAACTTTTGAATCCTTGGCTTCACTCGCACCCATGGCTCCATGGCTTTGTTTGCATCAGTGGACATGCACGAACACTCTTTAACTAAGGAGTGATAATATGTATTTTCTTATTTAGTGGAAGGGATCTGAACCCACAACCTTCCACTCACAAGTGGTCTTTTACCACTATATTTACATGAGCAATCACTCCATTTCTTTTTAGCTCTACTTAACATTACTTCCACCTCTCTTGGATTTTATAATCCCAAGAACCAATCTTCCCTTTTCCGCTTTAATTCAAGGAATCTTAGAATTCTATTCACACGTCTAGCAAAGGATTCTCTTCTTTTATAAGTCCATGAAGCCTACTCATGCCATGGAGAACATTGATGACTCACCTCTTCTCAAGAAACCGAACCAAGAGTTGGAGCTTCTGTGGTACAAATCGCAAGGCGTCGGAAATGCGATGAAGGGACATGATGAACAAAATTGACACAAATGATTTCCAATCCTTATGATTTGATGGGCATAAGGATGGTCGATTTATTTTATCATGGTTATCGCAATTTGAAGATCTTCATTCAGATGAAGCCTATTCAAAAGTGAGAAAGTGAAGTTTGCTGCAATCATTTGGGGGGGAAGGCGTAGCCTTGGTGGAATGTTCTACGACATAATGGAGATCACCCCATCACATGGAAGACATTTCAAGAGGAGGTTAAAGAATCTTTTCCTCCTCGACAAATTCATGTATATGTCATTCATGGATTACTTTTGCATGGAGGGAAGGTGATATAGTTTCTTTCTACACTCAGCATTCTCTGAAATGTTTATTACTTGTTTGCATGCTTCATACGGTTTCTAAAGACATGTGGGAAAGGAAGTAAGAGGATTGTTTGGAGATGGGGGTTCCAAGCTAATCTCAATACACTAGGGTCCACAACTCTTTATCAAGCTATTTCTTTCATCCATGATGTAGAGAAAGAGTTTCAATCTATTACCAAGTCACTTTCTCTACAACAATCGCGTCACACTTGTCATTCATGGGATACTTTCACATGGAGGGAAGGTGATACCGTTTCTACCTACACTAAGCATTTTGGCAACGACTATTACCTCTTTGCATGCTCGAGATGGTTTCTAACGACACTCTGCAAAGGAAGTACGAGGACAGCTCCAAGTTTGAGATCTAAGACAAGCTCAACACACTAGGTTCCACAAACCTATAGGATGCTATTTCTTGTATCCACGATGTAGAGAAATAGTTTCAATCTATAAACCGAGTCACTTTCTCTACAACAACCACGTTCATTGATGACAATAGTCAAGCTCAATTTTCCTTTAAAGCTTAGTTTCACCATCTCATCCTGTCCTAGTTTTCTGTGAGCTCCTCATTCCATCTTTTCATCATATCCATAGCTTCATCCTTCCAACCTTGCAAAACCCCTACCCTTCAAACTTCAGTGGTGAATGCTCAGGAAGAAGCCGTGAATCATTTATTGGAATGGAGCCAAACCTAGACACCGCAAAGCTAAGTGGCCTTTCAATATGAACCCTGTCGCGGTTCAGTGCTCAACATCGAGGTGGTTTAAGAAGAAGCTTACCTTGCTTGGAGAGATGAAGCAGTTGAACAATACTTAAGTAACCTTGGGCATCAAAATCTCCATCAATTTCTTAAGCTACAAAAAAGTTACTATTAATGATGATATCGTTAATAGTTTACATGGTCATGGAAATTCTGATGATTTTGTTTCATATGCTTTAATGCTTTAACTAAAATTAAAGACTTTTCCTTCCATGTATAACGTCAAGGGTGCATTTCAAGGAGGTAGGTGTGGTGTTGTAAGTTAGGACTTGCACAATGTTATGATTTGTATAGGTTCTTATGTGGATGCACAAACATTTTTAATTACTCCCTTGAAATCCTCTGATGTTATACTTGGCATGCATTACTGCTATCATTATAATCCAAGAATTGAGTATTAGATGCACACATTGAATTTGGAATTTAAAGGTCAACTTATTTCTCTGTGTACAATGCATGACTTCTAATCATTTTGTTTACTAAGCTATACTCAACTGCAATGTGCAATGTGCATTTTGATCGTAAATCTCGATATCATTAGATACGTACACATTGTGATATTTACAAGAGCATCTTTAGGAGTGAGACCGTTCATTATGAGTTTTTGGAGATGCCTTTGGACTTGCAAATGCACTTGCTACATTTGCAAATAAGATGAATGATATCTTTTGTGATTATCAAGCTTTTCCTCTTGTCTTCTTTAATGATATACTTGCTGAAAGTAAGAATGAAAGTGAACATGAAAAGCATTCCGAAATAGTTTTTATTTGTTACATACCAATACACTTTGTGCCAATCTTGGAGAGAATTTATTTTTCCAAAGTGAACTTGAATATCTAGGACATATCATTTCCATTCAAGGAGTACATGTAGACAAGAAGAAAGAAAGAGTAATTGTCGAATGGGAAGTCCCTAATTATGTCAATGATGAATGCTCTTTTCTTGGGTTGGCTAGTTTTTATAGAGTGTTTGTCAAAAGTTTTTCTTATTTAACAGTTCCACTCACTTTTGGTATTGGAGAAAGATGCCCAATTTACATGGGGCCTAGCACAAGAGTAATGTTTTGAAACACTCAAAGATACACTTTTGCATGCACTTGTTTTGAAAATATCCATGTAGTCATAAATGTTATTGGCTCACGTATAGGTGCAATAATAATGCGGAATGATCATCCGGTTTCATTGCAGGGTAGGAGACTTAAACACTCTGACAAAAATTATAATACATATGAAAAGGAACTTTTTACTTGGTGTCCATGCATCACAAATTTGAAAACATTATCTTATGGGCTCAGCACTTTTAGATAAAATGGACCAACATCCTATTGAGCAGTTATTAAATCAACCATTCATTTCAGATCGACAAGTTAAATGGAATTCATTCATTTATTCAAAAGCCTTAGCCTATACTTTTATATTATCCAGCCAAAGATACTATAGTCCTCGATACTCTCAGTTGTTTTTCATCAACACATGACATTTTGTCTCTGTACTTAACATTTTTTCTATTAATATTCGTTCATTTCATGACACTCGTAGTCATTTTTCAATCACCACAATCACATTTTGTTTTTGTCCATACCATTTTTTGTTATTAGTATTCATTCATTTCATGATATGATTCCTACTATGCTTCATAATAGTACTTTCATATTCCTACTATGCTTCATCTTCGTACTTTCACGTGCATGGAATGCTTTTCAAACTTTTGCATCATCCATTGATGATCGTTACACTTTTGAGAATGGTATCTTGTGTTTTAAACCATCACTCAGACTTTTAATTAAAGAAATGAAATAGTTATGAGAGAGATGCATGCACCACCTTATTTGGGTCATGAAGGCATACAAAGCAGTGTTTCTACTTGTAAATATTTCTACCTTACAAGTAGTAAGAGTATGTGAAAGCATATCGCATGGTATGTCTGACCATGCCGAATATGGAAAAGGATATTATGCAACATGTTCCACAATGCATTGTGTATCAATGTGTTAAATGTCCTCATAGCAGAGCGTTACTTGCTTTTATGAGCCTTACTTACTTAGATCTTTGCTTTTCCAAGCTATCAATCCATTAACTTAGCTTGACACGAATCCCATCGCACGGTCTTTAATAGATGTTATGTTATCAGTTTTGGAATGTTGAATTATTAGAGCTTATTTTATTGAGATTTTAAGGTTATTTGTGCTTTGATTTAGTAGGTGAATGTTTATGAGGGGTTGGATGCATTTAGAATCAAAATGAGAAATTATACTCTCCATTCATTTTTCAAATAAAAGACCCACAAAGATGATTGATTCTACAAAGTTTTAAAAGTAGTGGTCGAACATAAGGATCGATATAGGAAGCCAATTTTGTAAATAAAGCTAAGGATCACCATAAAATTGGGCAAAGTTCTTTTCACATTTGTGCTTTTGAAAGCGCCCACCCCACTATAACTTCTATCTTTGGACGTAATAAAAATTTATAAATACACCCACCCGAGAGACTAGTGGGAATAGACTAAGTGGCAAAGATTGCACCCAATACTATGTTTTGTTATCTCTATTGTGCATATCTATTTTTGTGGGATTCATGTATCATATTGTCTCTGTGTACGTGTTTTGACTGCAACTCCTCCAATAGTGGTATGAGAGCTCGCACATGTCACTCTAGAGATGTTTCGGCACCTATTTTTGTCATCCTTTTTTTTCATGGTTTTGCTTCTAAATCTAGTTCTAGGTTCTATTTCCGTTCCTTGATGGTCTTCCTCTTTGATTTTGGGCTTTAGCTTCGCTTTTAACTTGTGCTTTATGACACATCATTCCACAGGTGTTATGTAACATATTCTTGTCATCATTTCTGTTTGTGGTTATAGTTCTAGTTCGTGTTTGACTTTCCAAAGCATCGACCAAGGTATGAAACTTTGGCATAACTTTTGAATCCTTGGCTTCACTCGCACCCATGGCTCCATGGCTTTGTTTGCATCAGTGGACATGCACGAACACTCTTTAACTAAGGAGTGATAATATGTATTTTCTTATTTAGTGGAAGGGATCTGAACCCACAACCTTCCACTCACAAGTGGTCTTTTACCACTATATTTACATGAGCAATCACTCCATTTCTTTTTAGCTCTACTTAACATTACTTCCACCTCTCTTGGATTGTATAATCCCAAGAACCAATCTTCCCTTTTCCGCTTTAATTCAAGGAATCTTAGAATTCTATTCACACGTCTAGCAAAGGATTCTCTTCTTTTATAAGTCCATGAAGCCTACTCATGCCATGGAGAACATTGATGACTCACTTCTTCTCAAGAAACCGAACCAAGAGTTGGAGCTTCTGTGGTACAAATCGCAAGGCGTCGGAAATGCGATGAAGGGACATGATGAACAAAATTGACACAAATGATTTCCAATTCTTATGATTTGATGGGCATAAGGATGGTCGATTTATTTTATCATGGTTATCGCAATTTGAAGATCTTCATTCAGATGAAGCCTATTCAAAAGTGAGAAAGTAAAGTTTGCTGCAATCATTTGGGGGGGAAGGCGTAGCCTTGGTGGAATGTTCTACGACATAATGGAGATCACCCCATTCACATGGAAGACATTTCAAGAGCAGGTTAAAGAATCTTTTCCTCCTCGACAAATTCATGTATATGTCATTCATGGATTACTTTTGCATGGAGGGAAGGTGATATAGTTTCTTTCTACACTCAGCATTCTCTGAAATGTTTATTACTTGTTTGCATGCTTCATACGGTTTCTAAAGACATGTGGGAAAGGAAGTAAGAGGATTGTTTGGAGATGGGGGTTCCAAGCTAATCTCCATACACTAGGGTCCACAACTCTTTATCAAGCTATTTCTTTCATCCATGATGTAGAGAAAGAGTTTCAATCTATTACCAAGTCACTTTCTCTACAACAATCGCGTCACACTTGTCATTCATGGGCTACTTTCACATGGAGGGAAGGTGATACCGTTTCTACCTACACTAAGCGTTTTGGCAACGACTATTACCTCTTCGCATGCTCGAGATGGTTTCTAACGACACTTTGCAAAGGAAGTACGAGGACAGCTCCAAGTTTGAGATCTAAGACAAGCTCAACACACTAGGTTCCACAAACCTATAGGATGCTATTTCTTGTATCCACGATGTAGAGAAATAGTTTCAATCTATAAACCGAGTCACTTTCTCTACAACAACCACGTTCATTGATGACAATAGTCAAGCTCAATTTTCCTTTAAAGCTTAGTTTCACCATCTCATCCTGTCCTAGTTTTCTGTGAGCTCCTCATTCCATCTTTTCATCATATCCATAGCTTCATCCTTCCAACCTTCCAAAACCCCTACCCTTCAAACTTCAGTGGTGAATGCTCACGAAGAAGCCGTGAATCATTTATTGGAATGGATCCAAACCTAGACACTGCAAAGCTAAGTGGCCTTTCAATATGAACCCTGTCGCGGTTCAGTGCTCAACATCGAGGTGGTTTAAGAAGAAGCTTACCTTGCTTGGAGAGATGAAGCGGTTGAACAATACTTAAGTAACCTTGGGCATCAAAATCTCCATCAATTTCTTAAGCTACAAAAAAGTTACTATTAATGATGATATCGTTAATAGTTTACATGGTCATGGAAATTCTGATGATTTTGTTTCATATGCTTTAATGCTTTAACTAAAATTAAAGACTTTTCCTTCCATGTATAACGTCAAGGGTGCATTTCAAGGAGGTAGGTGTGGTGTTGTAAGTTAGGACTTGCACAATGTTATGATTTGTATAGGTTCTTATGTGGATGCACAAACATTTTTAATTACTCCCTTGAAATCCTATGATGTTATACTTGGCATGCATTACTGCTATCATTATAATCCAAGAATTGAGTATTAGATGCACACATTGAATTTGGAATTTAAAGGTCAACTTATTTCTCTGTGTACAATGCATGACTTCTAATCATTTTGTTGTGACTAAGCTATACTCAACTGCAATGTGCAATGTGCATTTTGATCGTAAATCTCGATATCATTAGATACGTACACATTGTGATATTTACAAGAGCATCTTTAGGAGTGAGACCGTTCATTATGAGTTTTTGGAGATGCCTTTGGACTTGCAAATGCACTTGCTACATTTGCAAATAAGATGAATGATATCTTTTGTGATTATCAAGCTTTTCCTCTTGTCTTCTTTAATGATATACTTGCTGAAAGTAAGAATGAAAGTGAACATGAAAAGCATTCCGAAATAGTTTTTATTTGTTACATACCAATACACTTTGTGCCAATCTTGGAGAGAATTTATTTTTCCAAAGTGAACTTGAATATCTAGGACATATCATTTCCATTCAGGGAGTACATGTAGACAAGAAGAAAGAAAGAGTAATTGTCGAATGGGAAGTCCCTAAATATGTCAATGATGAATGCTCTTTTCTTGGGTTGGCTAGTTTTTATAGAGTGTTTGTCAAAAGTTTTTCTTATTTAACAGTTCCACTCACTTTTGGTATTGGAGAAAGATGCCCAATTTACATGGGGCCTAGCACAAGAGTAATGTTTTGAAACACTCAAAGATACACTTTTGCATGCACCTGTTTTGAAAATATCCATGTAGTCATAAATGTTATTGGCTCACGTATAGGTGCAATAATAATGCGGAATGATCATCCGGTTGCATTGCAGGGTAGGAGACTTAAACACTCTGACAAAAATTATAATACATATGAAAAGGAACTTTTTACTTGGTGTCCAGTGCATCACAAATTTGAAAACATTATCTTATGGGCTCAGCACTTTTAGATAAAATGGACCAACATCCTATTGAGCAGTTATTAAATCAACCATTCATTTCAGATCGACAAGTTAAATGGAATTCATTCATTTATTCAAAAGCCTTAGCCTATACTTTTATATTATCCAGCCAAAGATACTATAGTCCTCGATACTCTCAGTTGTTTTTCATCAACACATGACATTTTGTCTCTGTACCTAACATTTTTGCTATTAATATTCGTTCATTTCATGACACTCGTAGTTATTTTTCAATCACCACAATCACATTTTGTTTTTGTCCATACCATTTTTTGTTATTAGTATTCATTCATTTCATGATGCTTCATATTCGTACTTTCATATTCCTACTATGCTTCATATTCGTACTTTCACGTGCATGGAATGCTTTTCAAACTTTTGCATCATCCATTGATGATCGTTACACTTTTGAGAATGGTATCTTGTGTTTTAAACCATCACTCAGACTTTTAATTAAAGAAATGAAATAGTTATGAGAGAGATGCATGCACCACCTTATTTGGGTCATGAAGGCATACAAAGCAGTGTTTCTACTTGTAAATATTTCTTCCTTACAAGTAGTAAGAGTATGTGAAAGCATATCGCATGGTATGTCTGACCATGCCGAATATGGAAAAGGATATTATGCAACATGTTCCACAATGCATTGTGTATCAATGTGTTAAATGTCCTCATAGCAGAGCGTTTGGAATATTGATTCCATTAACTATTCCCAATGAACCATTGGAATGAATTTCTATGGATTTTTTTACTAGTAATCCGATTACTTGGTCTCATAATGGTACGATTGGACAACGATTGATTGCTTGAGAAAAAAAACATGCATATCTCCTTCCATGTAAAAGGACATTGTCTACACATCAAGCTACTAGGTTATCTATTAAAAGTATTTGTTTGCATCAGGGAAGTTATTTTACGTGATCGTGATGTTCGTTTCGGTTATCATTTTGGGATTGCATTAGTTCATCGTTTAGGTTCAAAAATGGATTTCAGTTCTACATTTCATCTTAAAACTAATGGGTAGAGTGAAGCCAGAAATAGCATTTATCGTGCTGTTGCTCACTAGAAAATACAAATGATTGGGATGAGAAAATAGTTATGCTTCAGTTTGGTTACAACAACACAACACATACTATTGCCCGAGCACCGTTTCCAATTCTTTTACATTAGGCATAACATTTGATTGGAATATACATGACATTTGATCGAAACGCCTTGGGAAGGTCACCCACAATATGCCGAGCTCCACACCAATTGCTCCTTTTTCTTTTTTCTTTTTGTTTTTTTTTTGTGACGAATCTTTCACACACACACACCCAAAACGATGTGGATGGAAAATTCATGTCTTGTGTGGAGGAGGCCGTGCGTGCACCCGCAGGCTGAGTCAGTCAGTTGCAATTTTGATGGCCATACACCTATGGAGCTACTAGATATTGCTATTGCTGTTCTGATGGAGCTACTACTGCTGACTATGTTCATGATATTCTGATGAATAATATTTTCTCACCTGCATCCCTAGTCCGCTGCTCTCGCTCTCTCTCTCTCTTTCTCTCTCTCACCCTCTTTAGGGCCACGTCGCCACTTCCAATGTCAATTATAGGCTTGCTTGTGAGGGGGATTCCTTGCGAGGAAACCCCTGCCAAAAATTGAGGCTATGGTGCTTCTGTGGGCCGAGCACACGGTATTCTTTAGTAAAAGGCGAAAGAATAGTTCGCTCTGTGCTCAACCCGCACCTCCCATGGACATTATGGCTCTCATCCAGCCCACATAAAAGAGCTGCCATGCTGGTCGCCAATGTGGGATTATTGCATTACGCATGCACGCACACCCACGCTCTCTCCCTCTTCAAATATGCCTCTGTTCCGCTTCAGCCTCATCCTTCGTGTGCACGGCTTCTCCTTGTTCTTCTTCACCCTCCCCCACTCAAAGTACGCGCGCCACCTCCCCAGGCTCTACACCACCCACCCACAAACAAGGCAACGCTGTGCATACAATGCAAAGCTCCCGAAGCTTGAAAGCCACCAACATTGACTCAAAACCTATTCACAACTTACACAACTTAGAGAGCAATCCATGCAAAACATAGACATAGATAGGGGCCTTTCAAAAATATGAAAAATCTTCTTCAAGACGCACTCTCTCACGAAGAAGATGAGCACACTCTCGTTGGAAAGTGTGGAGGCCAAAAGCGAACCTACGGATTCGGAAACCGCAACTCACCCAAGGAGGGTCGCGTTCAACATAGAACATAAAAGAAAATTGGTGGGACAATTATAGGAAATAAAGACCGCGGATATAAGAAGGAGTGAAGAAAACCCAGAAACCATAACTCACCCACGGATCTCACCGAACGATGCATACTCGTTACCCTGTGGCAGAGGCAGAGGGATGTGCCCACCATGTCAAATCCCAAATCATATTCAAACATCGTTGGGATGTAGTTCATTGAGATGAGCATAACATCGCTGGGATTGAAGGCAAGGGAAAGCTCCAAAGTAGGAGGACGTCTAGCATATGATAGGAGGACTCTATAATATGATACGAGCTTTGGATTGGCCACGGACTCAAACCAGAGTGCAAGTATAAGCACATGGTGCTCAATCAATCACAAGACTATGTAGCGGCACCATGCATAGTGCCGACCCAATACTATGACATCCCCACTAGCTTCACGAGTGCCCAATAATGGGCGTAGAACTAAGAATGAATGCATGCTCACACATGCACCCCACAATGCACACACACCTGAAGATTGAACTCAAAAGGAGCTCCACGAATCGATTTTGTATGGCTTCTTGAAGTTATAGGTACACCCAAACATGATGGAGCCTACCACCAAGTGCAAAGAAAAGATAGGGAAAACTACAAAAAAATGCATAGAGGATGCGGTATGCAGACCTACCAATTCAGTATGCAGACCTACCATTACGCATGATATCGACTCAATACTATGGCATCCCCAATAATGTCATCAATGCATGATAGTGGCCGTTCATCTAACAAGGAATGCACATGCTAACATACACACACACACACCACAAGCATGAACTCACAAGCAGCTCTACGGACCGAGTT
>CM035409.1:50443535-50463535 GCA_020310875.1 Ceratopteris richardii
TAGGAGGTTTTTTTCCCTAGCTTGTATATACGTGTATAACCCTAACGAGTCACTTATATTTTGTACATTCACTTGGTCATACATTCAATATTGTGTGTTGTAGTCCAAGCTTCTTCTTATTCCTTGTACTATTTGCATGCTTCCACAGACCTCAAACTCCAAGCTTCTTCTTCCTTTTGTTGCCCGCGTGCTTCGGAAGTCCTCAAACTCCAATAGTTCTAATATAAATTAATGAAACTTACTTATGGAATCAATTACATACCCAATGATTCTTGCATTGATCAGGTGGTGGTGCTTGATAAGGATACCATAATCATCCTCATGTTCAATACATTTTAATCATTGTCTTTGATACATGCATAACAAAGATTGCACCAACATATAATATTCTCTCGATAGTAAAAAGCAGCATAATTCATATCAAGCAACACATGTGAAGTCATTGCATGGGTGGAAGATGATTGAATACCCTTTAATTGTTTAGAATCTAATTACTGCATAACAAAAGAAAGTACATAACAAAAGCTACAAATATTTGTATAAATAAAAAATATATTATTCATCTATGTATCTATAAAATATGTGTTACACTTATGTGTTCCTTGTTGGAGTTATATGTCTGTGGAAGCACGCAAATAGCACAAGGAAGAAGAAGAATCTTGGAGCACAATACACAATATTGAATGTATTACTAGAGAATGTACAAAGATAAGTAGCCCATTAGGGTAAGAGGCATATATACAAGCCGAGGGAAAAAAACCTCCTAAAGAGGGAAAAAAGTGCCCCGACAATCCTAGAGTATTCACACACATCACTACCTAAATATATCAACAAATCCCCCTGGGAGTGATGGGGTGAACAAGGAGCTGGCACTCATGTATAAGAAAGTGTCAAGCTATGTGGAATCAATCCGCAAAAGGAAGTAAGCCCAAAGCTTTGCGGAAAGCTTCAAACTTCTCTGTAGGTGGAGCCCTCGTTAAAAGGTATGCAATGTTGTCCTGTGTGGGCACATATGCCAAGTTGATCTCCCCAGCAGAGAACCTCTCTCTGACATAATGATAATGCACCTCAATGTGCTTAATGCGAGCATGAAACACAGGGTTCCTCGCAACTGCCAATGCGCTGTGACTGTTAGTGAGGATGGTGGGGGTAGAAGACTAACCACCACCCAAATCAGCCATAAGGTGTCTGAGCCACACACACTCAACATTTGCTATGAAGGCTGCCCTATACTCAACCTTAAAATTGGAAGTGGCCACAGTAGGCTACTTCTTGCTCAACCAAGATATACATGAGCTACCAAGCATGAAGCAAAAACCACTAGTGGATGTTGGGTGTGTGTAGAAGTGCGAGACACACACGAGAAGCACACACAAGGAGCACAAACACAGCAAGACACACGGAGAAGACGATGGCTGGAATAGCTCTCTCTATTGGCGATGAGCTGAAGTGAAGTAAGAGCTGAATAATATCCCTAAGTACAAAGTACCACCACATATGAGTGAATCATGTATGTGGTAACATGGGGAAAAAACCTCTAGCCAGCACTAGAGTAAAAAGTGCCCATGTATAGGGAAAAGGTTCACATCAAAGCTACTCGAGGATCACATAAGTGTAACAAACCCCCCTGGAGCGAATGATGTGAACACATACATGGAGTGACATATCAGCCCCCACAAGGTAATAAGCTTAAAGCTTCAAACTTTCCCGTGGAAGAGCTTTGGTGAATATGTCTGCCACATTATCTTGTGTAGGCACATATACCAAATCAATATCTCTTGCATGAAGGCCCTCTCTCACATAGTGATAATGCACCTCAATATGTTTGGTCCGTGCATGAAACACTGGGTTTCGTGTAATAGTCAAAGCACTCTGACTATAAGTGAGAATATGCATAGAAGCATCAATCTCCATGCAAAGATCCATCAATAGGCGTCTCAGCCATATACACTCCACTATAGCTCTGAAAACTGCCCTGTACTCAGCCTCACAAATTGATGTCACCACTGTAGGTTGCTTCTTACTCAACCAATATATGCATGAGTCTCGAAGAAAAAAGCAATTACCACTAGTGGACACGCGAGTATCATAACAACCCGCCCAATCACTATCTATAAAAGCATGCAAGCATGGCTGAATATCTCTACCATAAAAGAGACCTAAACTCAAAATGCCTCTGACATATCTAAACACATGTTTTACCGCTTGCCAATGCTTAGTGCCAGGGCTTATGTTGCATGCATATATAAAACATCCCACAGCTTGCTGATAAAGAGAAGTGTCAAATGCATCACTGGAATCCTCAACTGAGAACCTGAATCCTGTCTCAATTGGTATGGAAACTAGCTTACAATCCTCAAAGTCAAAACGCTAAAGTAGTTTTTCAACTTACTTTGCTTGATGCATAACAATTGCCCCCTCAACGGATACAAACTGGATGTCAATATAGTAGCTCAAAAGACCAAGATAAGTGACATCAAAAAAGATCAGCCCCACTTTTGCGTACATAGAGTGTGCTTTCAATCGGACTACATGTGAAGCCAAGAGCAATTAAGTGTTTATGGATTTTGTCATACCATGCACGTGGAGCTTGCTTGAGATCATCCAAGGCTTTATGCAAGCGACAAACCATATGCTCTTTCCCTTGCATAGCGAATCCACAAGGTTGCTTCACATACACCTCTTCTTGCAAATCACCATTCAAGAAGGTTGTTTTTATGTCCAACTAATGCACTTTCCAACCTCGATGGGCAGCCAATGCAACCACTGTCCGAATGGTAGTCATGCATGAAGTAGGTGCAAAACTTTGCTCATAGTCAATGCCATATTGTTGTGCATATCCTTCGGGAACCAATCTAGCTTTGTAGCGGTCAATGCTACCATCAGACTTTCTCTTAATCTTGTAAACCCACTTTGTACCAATGGCATTCTTTCCTTTTGGCAATTCACATAACTCCCAAGTACCATTCCTATGTATGGAATCCATTTCTGATTGTATAGCACTCATCCATTTTGGATCGTCACATGCATCCTCAAAAGAAAGTGACTCTTCATTACATGATGTAGCAATAAGAGAATACTCCACAAGATTACTTGATGCATGATGAGAGCTTGATCTTGTTCTACCAAGTAAAGGTGCACTCAATTTGTTGTCCTGCAAAGTTTGTTTCAGCCACTTTGGCATACTTTGTGCACTCTTGATAGACATGAGTTCATTATGTAATACATCATCAATATTTATATCATGTGTGGGCTGAATTTCATGCTCATTTTCAGCCATATTTTGTTGCAAATTTTCAACCATATGTGGCTGGAAATTTCTAGCAGCTTTGACAATTTTTTGCTGAAAAATTTCAGCCATGTTTAGCTGGAAATTCTCTACATTTTCAGCACTATTTTGCTAGAATTTTTCAGCCCTTTGAGCCTTGCTTGGCTGATCTACATGGCTATAGTCAAGCGCACCATTTTGGAACAAAGGCATGAGTGTATCGAACACATCTTGTGAGCTAACTGTTGGCTGTTTTTTGCATTCAAGTAGAGGGAAAACTGAATTTTCAACAAATACCACATCTCGACTCACAATAATTGTGTTCGTCAATGGATGATACAAATGATATCCCTTACTTTCAGCACTATAACCAAAAAATATACATTTCTTTGCCTTGTCATCAAGTTTGTGATGTTGTTGTGATGGCACAAGAGCATGTGCCAAACAACCAAACACACGCATATGACTAACCATAGGCTTATGACCATTCCAAGCCTCATAAGGAGTGATGACTCTCAATACTTTTGTAGGGTAGCGATTCAACACATAGTTTGCACACATGATTGCTTCCATCCAAAACTTATCAGGTTACATCGTGCCATTTCAAGTAGAGTTCTATTTTTATGCTCGGCAACACCATTTTGCTGAGGTGTATATGGCATCGTACATTGGTGTGAAATACCTCTTTCATGAAGAAAAGCATTAAACTCATGTGACATATTCACCACCATGATCCGTGCATAGAGTCAAAAGCTTTTGTGATGAAAAATTTTCAGCCATGGCTAAAAATGCTTTGAAGCAAGTAAATACCTCATTCTTTGCTTTTATAGGATACACCCATGTATGGCGAGTACCACCATCAATGTAGGTAACAAAATATACATTATTCCCAAAAGATGGAGTCTTGACGGGACCACATACATCACTATGAACAAGCTGCAATTTTCTTGTAGTGTGTATATGACTATCTTTTGGAAAAGATGCACAATGCATTTTTCCAAGAATGCAACCTTCACATGCATGCTTTTCAATGGAATCAAGTGTAGGCAAACCAATAACCATGTGCTTCTTTTGCAAGAAAAGCAAACTATTGAACTTAAAGTGACCAAAACGAGCATGCCAAAACTCCATTTCAGCCATGGAAGAAGTATGAGCAATCAAGGCATTCGAAGCAGCCCTCTTGTATGTATCCATGCGATACAAACCATTACATAATGTACCGGACATCACGATAACATCACCATTGCTAAAATCATGAACCATACCCTTATCATGGACAAAGTGTACATGAAGTCTAGCTTTGGCAATCAACAGAACTGAAATTACATTCTTCTTAATATCGAGCACATACAATGCATTTCAAGAGAATCGCACCACCATTTGCAGTTGTAAGCTCAATTTCTCCTACTCCAATGATAGGATAAGAGGCATTGTTTGCACACACCACATGTCCTCCTTTGGATGCATCTTTCAAAGAGGCAAAAAATCTTTTGCACTTTGAAGCACCACTATCAAAGAACCAATCCGAATCAGCCTCACTCACAACCATACATTTTGAATGCAAAGAAGCATCATAATGACATGTAACAACACACGCCCAAAAATCTTGAGCCATGTTAGCTTGATCATTCTTTACATTTGCTGAATTTTCAGTAATAGACATGCCGAATTCCTTCTTCTTTTCAATGTGTTTAGCATGCTTTCTACACTCATCAATAGTATGAGCAGCGTTCCGACAATATTTGCATCTCTTCTTCTTTTGAAAATCACCATCATTAGAGGAATGAGTGGAAGAGAAGCTTGAGGCTTTGGTTTTGATAAACCCAAAGATGAACCATACTTGCTTTTCCCCTTTTGTGAGATAACAAGTGCTTGTGTTCCCTCAATCAAACCACTCCTATTCACTCTAGATTGCTCTTCTTGCAAAAGAAGAGACACAACCTCATCAAATGCATACATATTAAGATTCCCTTTTGCAAACAAACAGAGAGTAGCAGCAAAGCTTTGAAAAGATTCCGGTAATCCTTTCAACAATGTAGAAATGAGTGATGCATCCGAAATAATCTCATCTATGTTTGCCAATTGCTCTTTCAAGTCCCTGATGCATGTCACATACACATCCACCGACTCATTTTCAGCCATACATACATCCTCAAGTTGCTTCCTCAAGTATGCAACACTTGCTTCATTACGCACGGCATACAAAGAAGCAAGAGTGTCCCATGCTTGTCGTGATGTAGAACATGACCGAATGTGTAGAACTAAATGACGCTTCATAGAAAGCACAATCAAAGCATGATCTTGAGCATCTTTTCCATCCCATCTAAGTTGCTCCTCTGTAGGTGGAGAAGGAGAAACCACTATACTCAAAGAAGAAGCTCCATCTGTGATAGTAGACTGTGAAGTAGAAGAACCTGTGGGTCTTCGATCTACATCTACCACTATGTTCCAAAGTTGTTTAGCAACAAGAACATGCTTCATCATGTAAGACCACATTGGATAGTTGGTCCCATCAAGCTTATCTTCAGCTTGAAGCATGCCAAACAAGTCATTGCTGCCCGCCATTTCACTAAGGAACAAGAATGTGACAAAATCTTCACTTCGACGAAAGCTGAAATAAGTGCTGAAATTTCAGCTCACAAACCGTCTCTCTGATGGCGATTCTGAGTGCACGAATGGATTCAAAATGGGAGTAAAACCCCAATGCACCTGGTGGAAATTTTCTTGGCTGCTAAAATTCACAGTTCTATGCTCCGAAGTCGATTTGCACTGTTAAAAGTGTGCGCACGTCGCGATGCAAAAAACCAAAACTTGAGAAGGAGCTGAACCTGCTCTGATACGATTGTTGGGTGTGTGTAGAAGTGCGAGAGACACACGAGAAGCACACACAAGGAGCACGAATGCAGCAAGATACACAAAGAAGACGATGGCTGGAATAGCTCTCTCTATTGATCATGAACTGAAGTGAAGTAAGAGCTGAATAATATGCTTAAGTACAAAGTACCACCACATATGAGTGAATCATGTATGTGGTAACATGGGGAAAAAACCTCTAGCCAGCACTAGAGTAAAGAGTGCCCATGTATAGGGAAAAGGTTCGCATCAAAGCTACTCGAGAGTGTAACAGTGGACACACTAGTGTCATAGCAACCAGCCGAGTCAGAGTAAGAAAAAGCATGCAAATCTGGCGGTAGTGATCCCCTCTTTGGATAAAACAACCCAAGAAGCCGAGTACCACTCAAGTAGCAAAAGATGCGCTTAACCGCATGCCAATGCTTGACTCCTGGGCAATGCATAAACCTACTCATCTATGAGATGGAAAACTGAATATCTGGCCGAGTAATGCATAAGTAAAGCAGGCATCCAATAGCCTGCTGATAGAGAACAACATCAAATGCATCTTCAACATCATGAAGACTCAATTGTAAACATGTCTCCATATGAGTGGCAATACGCTTATAGTCTTCAAGGCCAAAACGCTGCAATAATGTGTCAATATATTTCGTTTGACACAAAGCCATTCCACCATCAACATGCATAAACTGAATGCCCAAATAGTGATGCAAATGCCCTAAATCAGACATCTCAAATGAGGCATGCACATCAGCCTTAAAATCAGTAATATGCCTCTCATGAGGACTAGTGAGCAGCATGTCATCAACATAAACCACAATGATCAGAAGCACATCATTAGCACGCTTAACATATAAGCTGCTTTTAGTTGGACTATTCTCAAAACCATGTGCAATCAGATAGGCATGTATCTTTTCATACCAAGCATGTGGTGCTTGTTTCAAACCATAAAAAGCCTTTCTTAACCTGCACACCTGGTTTTCATGCCCTTTCTGAACAAAGCCATGTTGCCAATAAACATACACTTCTTTATGCAAGTCACCATTCAGAAATGCAGTTTTAATGTCCAACTGATGTACATTCCAACCATGATGAGCTGCAAGTTCACAGATGCTCCGAACAGTAGTCATACAGCACGTAGGTGCAAAGGTCTCATCAAAATCAATGCCTCTTTCCTACGGATAACCCTTTGCAACAAGCCTAGCCTTATACCTGTTACCTGTTCCATCAGGTTTACGCTTCAGCTTGTATATCCACTTAGTGCCAATGGCCTTCTCGCCAGGAGGCAACTCACATAAAGACCAGGTACCATTTTTCGTGATAGCATCATATTCAGATTGCATTGCAGCCATCCAATGTTCAAAATTTTGTGCTTCATCAAATGAAAGAGGTTCAGTCTCATCACAGAGATTAGAGGCAGCCATACCATAGCAATTTGATGCAAAAGAGGCACTATGAGAGCCTGACCAAGTACGATATGACAGAGGTGCATCTAATCACTACAAGAAATAGCGGGCATAGCGACGCCCCCAAATTGAAAAAAAAAAACGAGCTCCGTCGCTTATGCGACGCTAGCGTCGCATAAGCGATGGTGCTGTTTTTTATTTTTTTTAAGGGGATATGTCGCATAAGCAATGCCTGCATCGCTTATGCGACGCTAAATATGTGCGTCGCAAATAGCGTCGCTACTAGCGACGTTATTGCAATGTTGACAAACTGGATAGCCTCACCAGAGCATCGCATAAGCGATGCTCTGGAATGTTAAAAAAAAAATTTGATTTCTCCCGGCACATTTGTGCTGAGATCTGGACGAGAGCAAGAGAACGAGAGAGAGAGAGAGAGAGAGAGAGAGAAAGACCAAGTATGCGCACACACACACACTTACACACATATACATATGCATACACACACATACACATACACATAGACACACACACACACACACAAATACACACACATATACACACATACAGACATAATGTTGCATACACACACATGTACATGCATACACACACACATATATGCAGATAAACACATATGCATACATAATGCACATGCAAACATACACATACATAATGCATACACATGCATATACACATACACATACACACACATACACACATACACACATACACACACACATACACACACACATACACACACATATATGCATACACACACATAGAGAGAGACATGCACACACATACACATACATGCATACATATGCATACATAATGCATATGCATATGCATACATACATACATACTTACATGCATACACACACATATGCATACATAATGCACATGCATACATACGCATACATAATGCATATGCATACATAATGCACATGCATACATACACATACATAATGCATACACACACATATGCATACATAATGCATACACACACATATGCATACATACATGCATACACATACACACATAGACACATACACACATAGACACATACACACACATAGACACATACACACACATAAACAGATACACACTCATAGACACAGACATACACATAGACGTGCACACACATACACACATAGACACATATACACATAATGATGCATTCACACACATACACATGCATACACACATACAGATGCATATACACATACACACATAATGATGCATTCACACACATACACATGCATTCACACAGGGATACAGGTCTTAAATATGACATTTCCCCCTGGTGTAGAGTACACATATTTAGGCAGTGTAGTTGTGCATGACAGCGAGATAATGTAGTGTCATGTTGGCAATAAATGGTTAACAGATTGCCATACGGGAATTGTCCCAAGTCTTTGCTATAAAAAAGTGACTGAAACTGCTCAACATGCCTTCAAAATGTTCTGCATGAATGGCTTTTCCAAATAGGGTTCAGTGTTGGCTTGAAAGACATGTACTTAACAGACGAAATCAAAACATATAAAAACTTCTTTAAGAAGTTCATATTGCTGTAGATGATGGCAGATTGTCTTCTGAGAGAGTTCTCACTTTGGAAAGGCAGATCCAATTAGTCCTGTCAGGAAAAGAGGAACTCATTCCAAGAACTTTTATCAATCCATGTCATAGTGATATCCTTGACTATGGTTACCAAGAAAATTTTCTTAGCTTAGTTGAAGAAATCAGTGCTAGAAGATCAACAATTTGTGAATTTCAACGTGTTCTTGGGGAAATACCAACCATTGTTGAGAGGCATAGCTGTCCATCCAATTCCATGATGGCAATGATAAGGGCTGGAAGCAAAGGATCATTGTCAAACTTGATACAACAGTGTGCATGCTTAGGTTTACAGCCTGTAAACGGAGAGGATGTTCTTTTCTGACTTTCATGATGGTTTGGCAATAATTCATTCTTGCTTTTTAGATGGTTTAACCTCCAAAGAATTCCTTTATCATTTAGTGTCTTCTTGAAAACCTGGAAAAGGGTATGGAGCTGAGGGGCCTAGATAACTTTTTTGAAAACGAATGTATGGGTTAAGGGAAGTGTATTTAGCATATGATGGTTCAGTTCGGACACGAACAGACAATCATGTAATACAATTCAATTATGGCCGTGACATCATTGATTGAACCAGCTTATAGTTATGCATTTTGCCAGTGTGCACCAACAAAGAGTAATCCCATTGAATTGCTAAAGGTAATCTTTGACAATTATGATCTCTTCTTATAGTTTTGATTTTATTGTAATGTTGTTAAAACATAATTGGTTTTTGAGGTAAGACAAAACAAAACTCTGGAAAGTTCGATCATCATGATTTGTTTTCCCTTCTCATTTTCTAGGAGACCCTTCTAAGATGCTCCAACACATCTTTGAAAGGCATAGATCACAAATCCATTCTTGCCATTTCTTCGAACACAATAAAGAGGAAAACTGATCCAGCAAGGGTAGCACTGCAGATTCAGAGACATCTTCACTATTTCACACTTGGAATGTTTCCAGTTAAGACCATGATAGAGTTATGTACCATCATCAAAATGTTTGTTAACCCCTTTTTTTCTTTAGTTGATAAAATAAACTTGAAGAAATCATGCATTTTTATTGCAACACATACACATACACACACATATACACACACACAAACATACACACATAGACACATACACACATAATGATGCATACACAAATATACACATGCATACACACACATATGCATACATACATGCATACACATACACACACATAGACACATACACACATAAAAAAAAAGTTCGATTTCTCTCGACACATTTGTGCCGGGATTAACACGCGAGAGCAAGAAGAGAACGAGAGAGAGAGAGAGAGCGTGAGAGAGAGAGAAGGCTAAGATTTCTGAGTTGTTGGATTTAAGTCATTAGTTAATATCTACCCAAGGAGGCCAACCTTTACTGAAATTATCTCAGGATGGCATCTTTTCAAGCCATTTGATTTTAGAAAATCATTTTTGGCTGCTAAAACATGAAATTCAAATGTTAAATATGTATTGCGACCCTCCTACTCCCAGGCCTACAATAATTAAGGCACCGGGTATAAAAGCTCGTTTGTGGACAGGGATACAGGTCTTAAATATGACCTTTCCCCCTCCTGTAGAGTACACATATTTAGGCAGTGTAGTTGTGCATGACAGCGAGATAATGCAGTGTCTTGTTGGCAATAAATGGTTAATAGATTGCCATACGGGAATTGTCCCAAGTCTTTGCTATCAAAAAGGGACTGAAACTGCTCTTCAGTTCCTAACATGCCTTGAAAATGTTCTACATGAATGGCTTTTCCAAATAGGGTTCAGTGTTGGCTGGAAAGACATGTACTTAATAGATGAAATTAGAACATATAAAAAACTTCTTGAAGAAGTTCATATTGCTTTAAAAATATATAACAACAAAATCCCACTATTAGGTGCTTAAAAACAAAACTAACTCTATCATAAAAAATATAAACTTTTTTCTACCTGTTTGAATGTATGAAATGAAATTTCGTAGATACCAACAATAGTTCCTACATAACCAAGTTCGCTATCACGTGAGCTAGCACGTGATAGTTGCTTGAAAGAAGCAACAATACTAGAATCCTCTCTTTTACGTAAAGAATCAATGGCTTTGATTCTAATATGCTGTCAAAAAGCCCACATATTAGTGAACATTCGAGCCTGCAACCGTCAACATCTTCTCCTTTGTCCCCTGACATGGAACCACGTTGTAAACCCACACTGTGTCTACGGACACTCAATGAGTTTCTCATGAAAAGAGATATAAGCTTATCTGTCTGCACATGATTTAACTCAAATAGGATTTTCTCCTGTGAATAATTCACATAATTTGCTGCTAATGCTCCCTTGTATATGCTTTCTGTCAATGGTGCACACTGACATCTCACCCGTACGCGTGCCTACATGTAAAAAAAACCTCATTATGTTTCAGACAGTGACCTAATGTAATATCAGAGATTATTAAATCTAAGCAAAGAACCTGAGCTGGAAACTGTGTCTTCTGCTTCCTATCCGTCCAGGCATATGGATTGATGTTCATCTCTCCATAGATGTCTACCTCAAAAATACCATGCAACTTTTTATCAATGTAATTAAACAAAAATAGTGGCATCCCTAGTTGGACATTCTTTACATAGCTGATATGAGAAGCTCGAAGTCTTGGACATGCACAAAAGCTAATGATCAAGCTACTGTTCATGCATAAGGTCGTTTGTAAAATAAAATCAAGCCCAGGACGTGGAAAAACATACTATCAAAAGCACAGTGGAATCTCAAAATGAGAAATCCAAACCATGATATGATGCATTATGGTTTAAAGGGAGAGACGTATATCTGTGATAGAAAGTAAGAGGATAGATAAAGTATACCAAACAAAAGTTGTGTGACGCATTCATTGTAAGTTGCATGGTCACAACCAAAAATCACAGCAGCAAGCTCCTCCGTCGGAAGGTTCAAGAACGGGAGCAGTGATGAAGGAGGATGCTAGCGCCAGAGGAAGGAGAATGAAGGCCTTTGTATGTTTTGGTCTTACGTCCAGCTCCCATGACAGAAGCACTCCGCTGGCAATGAGACTTGTAAGAGTAATTTTAAAGTTTGTTGGAAAACGTTAATTACAAATTTATGTAATGAGATCATATGCTACCTGTGTATTAATTACAGTAATACTTTCATAATAACATTTTTTATGAATGAAGGCATTCTGTGGCTACTGTTCATGCATAAGGACGTCCGTAAAATAAAACCAAGCCCAGGATTCCAAGTAAGCTTTAGATTTAGCATTCTTCTCTGCGTTCGCACGAAAGTCATACCAAAAACATGCACACACATGAACATGCAGTAATATGTGGAGAGAGAGAGAGAGAGAGAGAGAGAAATAAGGGCACAGAAGGAGATGGTGTCCATATGACCAGGACGTGGAAAAACATACTATCGAAAGCATAGTGGAATCTCAAAATGAGAAATCCAAACCATGATATGATGCATTGTGGTTCAAAGGGAGAGATGTAGATTTGTGATAGAAAGTAAAAGGATAGATAAAGTATACCAAACAGAAGTTGTGTGACGCATTCATTGTAAGTCGCATGGCCACAACCAAAAATCACAGCAGCAAGCTCCTCTGTCGGAAGGTTCAAGAACGAGAGCGATGATGAAGGAGGACAGCTAGCGCCAGAGGAAGGAGGATGAAGGCCTTTGTATGTTTCGGTCTTACGTCCAGCTCCCATGACAGAAGCACTCCGCTGGCAATGAGACTTGTAAGAGTAATTTTAAAGTTTGTTGGAAAACGTTAATTACAAATTTATGTAATAAGATCATATGCTAGGTGTGTATTAATTACAATAATACTTTCATAATAACATTTTTTATGAATGAAGGCATTCCGTGGGTAGAATATTGACACCAATGGATGAAGATATGAAAGATATTTGTGATTTACCATAGTTTCCATTGATTTTTCTTTTAACAATCACCTTGCAACTACAAAAACTAGCTGTTATGCACACATTGACAATTATGACTAACGATTTAAAATGGGAGGATTGAAACTCCAAACAATTTTAGATTGATGGAAAAAAGTTAAAGCAACTTGTTCAAAATTTCCTCTTGCATATGTTCACTTTGAATAAATGTATAGTAATCTAATTGAAGTCTCAATTAAGAAGTAGACATATGTTTTTGACACCAAAAAAAAAATATAAGTTCAGTACCTTTCGCTATTGTGCATGTCGACGATTCCAAGGGTGAATAAATGAAGAGAGTTCTTGTACCTTTCGCTATTGTGCATGTCGATAATTCCAAGGGTGAATTAATGAAGAGAGTTCTTGAATATCAAACATCATATTCATACTAGCTAATGACACCCAATATGTTGTGTTTTTTTTTATTTCAATATTTTTAAAAATTCTCTTTGTAGTTCTCCAAATATCATGACACCTATATCCATGTAAGCAACTACTCATGAATTATGAACCACTCTGGTAAATTGTGGATGATTGAAATCTTAACCAAAAATATCGCAATAAATATATTGATGCAAGGCTGCATGTACGTAGTGTTATTTTCTCCTTTCTTTCGTTCATGTTGTATTCTCAAGATGTAGATATATAGATGTTGGCAAGCTTGAACTTCTGTAACATTTCAAGAACTAGAGTCAACAATTAGGAGAACCAAGAAGAACATTTCACTCAAAGTACTTAGGGTTGACTTCATATTATGCGACAACGAGAAACAATCATTTCAAATCATTCACAAGTGTTCTATTGATTGTTATTGTTGCTTATATTAAGCATGTGTTTTAATACTTTAATTATATAATTCATTCATGTGTGTACCTAAGTGTATATGTATGTGTGTATATGTATGTATGTGCATGTGTATGTGTGTGTATATGTATGTATGTGCATGTGCATGTGTAAGTGTATATGTGTGTATGAGTATGTGCATGTACATGTGTATGTGTGTGTATATGTATGTGCATGTATATGTGTAAGTCTATGTGTATATGTGTGTATGTGCATGTATATGTGTATATGTAGGTACATGCATGTGTGTGTGCATGTGTATATGTGTTTGAATACTTTAATCATATAATTCATTCATATGTGTGTACCTAAGTGTATATGTATGTGTGTGTATATGTATGTATGTATGTGCATGTGTATGTGTGTGTGTATATGTATGTATGTGCATGTGCATGTGCATGTGTAAGTGTATATGTATGTATGAGTATGTGCATGTGCATGTGTATGTGTGTGTATATGTATGTGCATGTATATGTGTAACTCTATGTGTATATGTGTGTATGTGCATGTATATGTGTATATGTAGGTATGTGCATGTGTGTGTGCATGTGTGTGTGCATGTGTGTGTGCATGTGTATATGTGTGTGTACGTATGTGCATATATATGTGTATATATGTGTATAATGTATGTATATGCATGTGTATATGTATGAAACATGCATGTGTATGTGGATACGTTTCCATTTGCATCCATGTGCATGCATGTGAATGTGCATGCATGTGGATGTGCATATACATGTATTTGCATATATGTTAATGTGTGTATGTGTGTGTATATATATATATATATATATGCAATAATGCATGCATGTAAGTCTTTTTATGTGGTTGTAGAAATGTTTGTGCATATGCCTGTGTATATGTGTGTATGTCTAAGTGTATGTGCACATGTATCTGTGTGTACATATGTGTGTGTATGTGCATGTGTATATGTGTATATGTGTATATGTGTGAAAGTGCATCTTCATCATGTATAAGTGTATAAGTGCATATCAATAAGTGTGAGTATGCTATCTAATGAAAATAACACCATTCAAATGATATACAAAGAATAGAAATTGTACTTACAATAGTTAGCCATACATTTTGCTTGGTTAGCTTCTTGAATAACCTGCAATAAAGAGAGAGAGAGAGAGAGAATTCAAAGAGAGAAAGATGTAGAAAGAGAGAAACAGAGACAGAGGGAGACAATAAGAGAGAGATAGTCAAAACAACAATTATGCATATACTTGCTTCAGCTCGTAAGCGCAGCGTGCGAACATTGGAGAGCTCTTCGATCAGATGCGTGAAAATGCTGATCGAAGAGCCTCCAACATTTTAATTTTTTTCCGTCAACAGACCGTCGTGTAAGCGATGCTACACATCGAGTTGGCGTCGCATAAGCGACATGTCTTAGCGTCGCTTATGGGACGCCAAAAAGCGTCGCTTATGCGACATAAGAAAGCATCGCTTATGTGACGATTTTTAAAACTGTCGTGTTAGCGACACTCTATGCGAGCGTCGCAGACCCCGTCGTGCCACAAGTCGCAAAAAACATCGTTTGGCTCATCATTTAATCGACGGTCCATGCGCGAGGCTCATTACGATGCATTTTGCAATTTTATAGCGACGAAATTGTGTCGCCTTAACCGTCACTATATGCCCATGTTCCTTGTAGTGAATTTGCTGTCACACAAAGTCTACATGAGTCATTTTGGCATAGTTTTTGCCTGCTCAATATCAGCTCTCTCATCAACAAGTGCATCATGTAAATCTGCATTAGAAATGGAATGATCTACATCATCACATGAAACCTACAAAGTCTTAGAAATTGCCTCATTAGGACCAACATTAGACTATCCACCTGTAAAAAGAGGCAGCAAAGTATCATACATGTCTTTGGAGCTAATATTAGTACATGAAAGCAATGGCTGAATAGCATCTTCCACAAAAACAACATCACGGCTAAGAAGAATGTGTTTAGTCTGTGGATGATACAAACGACAGCCTTTACTTTCAGAACTATACCCAACAAAAATACATTTTACTGCTTTATCATCCAATTTTCTACGATCTTGTTCAGGCACTAATGCATATGCCAAACAATCAAAAACACGCAGATGAGCAATAGATGGCTTGCGATCATTCCAAGCCTCATATGGAGTGATAGACTGCAGCGCTTTAGTGGGACACCTGTTAAGTACATATGGTGCACACATAAGAGCCTCAAGTCAGAAACTATGTGGTAAGGCCTAACTCTTGACCACATACCTTGCCACACCTTTCCATCTCCATGAGTGATATGTTCTTTTGTTCAACAACTCCATTCTTTTGAGGTGTATACATCACTCTACACTGGTGTTTTATCCTAAGTTCAACCAGAAATGCGTTAAAATCAAAAGACATATATTCCCCCCCTCGATCAGAATGGAAGGTGCCCATTTTACATATTAACAGATTTTCAGCCAAAACCAAAAACTGTTTGAAGCACATAAACACTTTGGACTTTGCTTTGAGTGGATAAACCCATGCATGCCTGGAAAAATCATCAATGAAAGTCACGAAGTAAAGATAGTTTCCAAAAGAGGGTGTGTGCATAGAACCACATACATCACTATGTACAAGCTGCAATTTGTGCATAGCCTGAACTGAACCATCTTTTGGGAAGGAGGAACGCTGCATTTTGCCAAAAATACAGCCTTCACAGACATGTTTTCCAGGTGCCTCAAGCTTGGGCAAAGAAGACACCATATGAGATTTCTGCAAGTGTAGCAAACTAGCAAAATTGAGATGACCAAAGTGTGCATGCCAAAGCTTTGCATATGACATAGCGTGAGAATCATTTATTGCACATGCGGAATCATTCACAGATCTTTCATAGTCTATGAGCTCATACAACCCACAACATAAAATGCCAGAAGCAATAATGATGTCGCCATTTGACAGATCATGAATTGTACAT
This sequence comes from Ceratopteris richardii, assembly GCA_020310875.1. NCBI lineage: Eukaryota > Viridiplantae > Streptophyta > Polypodiopsida > Polypodiales > Pteridaceae > Ceratopteris > Ceratopteris richardii. The sequence continues at coordinate 50,460,379 of CM035409.1, forward strand.
CTATCATCAACAAATTTCACAACCAAGCCAGTCATGGCTAATGCAGAAACTGATAACAAATTTTTCTTGATCCCTGGTACAAATAAAGCATCTGATAAAGTGAAAGAACTACCATCAGCAGCAATCAGAATGATCTTACCAACTCCCATGATAGGATACGAGGAGTTTTTGGTGCATGTGATAGTATTGCCTATAGGGGGAAGCTCGAGTGAAGAGAAGAAACTACGCTGGGAGGTAATATGTTTGGTCGCCCAACTATCAAAGTACCAAACATCTAAGTCTATTGCACTCATGCACTACTCATGAGAAGACAGGTCAAAATTGCAAACAGTCGTAAACACCCATTCTTCTTCCTACACAAGATTAGCAGACTCTATTTTCGATGTAGAGGCCTCTGCAACAACCATTCTAGCCTCTTTCTTGTTTACCTCTTTAGCAGCCAGTTTTGGATAGTTCTTTATGATATGATCATTTCCTTTACAGTACTTGTAAAACAATTTCTGCTTTTTTTATTTCTTCTCATCTTTGTCTTCCTTCTTCGAATGTGTAGCATTTGCAGATTTCGACTTGCTAGCAGATGAGCTCCATTTGCCTTTCCCTTTTGACTAGCCAGGAAAGCTTGATCTGCAACACGCATAATAGAACTATTCTGCCTGGACTGATCTTCGTGCAATAGAACAGAAACTAACTCTTCAAATGACAAGGCATTTGGATTACCTTTCATCATCAAATGAAGAGTTGAAGCAAAACTCTGATATGAATCAGGAAGACCATTCAAAACGGTATGCACAAGTAAGCTATCTGGTATAACTTCATGAGCAAAAATTAACTGTTCCTTCAAGTCTTTGATCTTTGTTAGAAAACTGTCTATAGAATCACCCCATGTGCTCACTCTTCAATTGTTTTTGGAGGTAAGCAACACGAGCCTCATTCCTAGCTTGGTACAATGTGATAAGCGTATCCCAAGCATCCTTAGTTGTTCTGCAAGAGTGAATGTGAGGAAGAATGGCACGTTTGATAGAAAAAGCTATCAATGCATGTGCTTGGGCATCTCTGCCATCCCAACCAATTTGCTTTGCAGTAGCTGTAGCAGAAACCGTAGCACGAACAAGAATATGCAAAATAACATAATCTTCGATACCTTCTGCATTAGCTTCAATACCTGTAGTTGTAATAGTTGTAGGTGTGATAGGACGTTTTTCAACACCCTGCATAATGTTCCATAGTCCTTTTGCAACCAATACATGTCGCATCATATAAGCCCACAATGGGTAGCTGGTACCATCCAACTTATCCTCAACAACCAACATACGGAATACATCACTGCTTTCAGCCATGGCCAGTGACTAAAATACCTTGATGCAAAAAATTGACTGTATCTCAAAAAGTTGAACAGAATTTCCCAGATGAATTCTGCTAAACCTGTAGCAGACTTCGAGACGCTTATATTGGTGAACCGAAACTAGTATATACCTTTGGCACAAAAAGACAAAATAGCTTGCACAAGCACTACGATAGTGCATTCGGAGGCCGAAATGAGCTCAGATCGCGATTTTGACACCACATAGCAGAGCTGTTTTGATCTCAGAAGCACTTTGAGTATGCTCACCAAAATTCATGTGATTCTGAGATTGCAACTGGAGAGGTTTCGATGACACCCTAGATGAATCGACAACCTGCTCTGATACCAATTGTTGGAGTTAGATGTTTGTGGAAGAATGCAAATAGCACAAGGAAGAAGAAGAAGCTTGGAGCACAACACACAATACTGACTGTATTACTAGAGAATGTACAAAGATAAGTAGCCCATTAGGGTAACAAGCGTATATACAAGCCGGGGGAAAAAACATCCAAGAGAGGGAAAAAAGTACCGGGCGGTCCTAAAGTGTTCACACACATCACTACCTAAATATATCAACATTCCTTGAGTAGCTTTGATGTGAACTTGTTCCCTATACATGGACACTTTTTACTCAAGTGCTGGCTAGATGTTTTTTCCCATGTTACCACATACATGATTCACTCATATGTGGTGGTTCTTTGTACTTATGGATATTATTCAACTCTTACTTCAATTATGATCATCGTCAATAGAGAGAGCTATTCCAACCATCCATCTTCTTTGTGTGTCTCATTGCATTTGTGCTCCTTATGTGTGCTTCTCGTGTGTCTCTTGCACTTCTACACACACCCAATAGTGGTATCATAGCAAGCTCAACTCCTTCTCAAGTTTTAGTTTTTTGCATCATGGTTCACATGCACTTTTAACAGTGCAAATCGACTTCAGAGCATAGAACAATGAATTTCAATAGCCAAGAAACATTTCTAGCAGTTACAATGAGTTACACTGGAGTTCTACACCCATTTTGAAGCTAATTGTGCAGTCAAAATTGCCATTAGAGTGACATTTTATGAGCTGAAATTTCAACATTCATTTAAGCTTTTGTTGAAGTAAAGATTTTTTCACATTCTTTTTGTTTAGTGAAATGGTGGGAAGCATGACTTGTTTGGCATGCTTCAAGCTGAAGATAAGCTTGATGGGACCAACTATCTGATGTGTTCTTACATGATGAATCATGTTCTTGTTGCAAAACAACTTTGGAACATAGTGGCAGATGTAGATCGAAGACCCGCATGTTCTTCTACTTCACAATCTACTGGCACAGATGTAGCTTCTTCTTCAAGTATAGTGGTTACTCCTTCTCTACCTATACAAGAGCAAATTAGATGGGATGGAAAAGATGCTCAAGGTCATGCATTGATTGTGCTTTCTGTGAAGCATAATATAGTTCCACACATTTGGTCATGTTCTACATCAAGAAAGGCATGTGACACTCTTGCTTCTTTGTATGCCGTGCGTAACGAAGCATGTGTTGCATACTTGAGGAAGTAACTTGAGGATGTATGTATGGCTGAAAATGACTCTGTGGATGTGTATGTGACATGCATCAAGGACTTGAAAGAGCGATTGGAAAACATAGATGAGATTATTCCGTATGCATCACTCATCTCTACATTGTTGAAAGAATTGCCAAACTCTTTTCAAAGCTTTGCCACTACACTTCATTTGGATGGAAAAGAGAATCCCAATATGTATGCATCTGATGAGGTTGTGTCTCTTCTTTTGCAAGAAGAGCAATCTAGAGAAAATTGGAGT
>CM035409.1:50468535-50486035 GCA_020310875.1 Ceratopteris richardii
ATCTTTACTTCGTGACTTTCATCGATGATTTTTCCAGGCATGCATGGGTATATCCATTGAAAGAAAAGTCCGAAGTCTTTATGTGCTTCAAACACTTTCTAGTTTTGGTTGAAAAATCTGTTAGCATGTAAAATGGGCACCTCCATTCTGATCGAGGGGGGGAATATATGTCTTGTAACATTAATGCATTTTTTATTGAATGTGGGATAAAACATCAATGCACAATGTTGTATACACTTCAAATGAATGGAGTTGCTGAATGGAAGAAGAAGTCGCTCATGGAGATGGCGAGGTGTATGGTCGCAGTCTATCACTCCATATGAGGCTTGGCATGGTCATAAGCGATTTGTAGCTCACCTGTGTGTTTTTGGTTTTCTCGCATGTGCATTAGTGCGTGGACAACATCGCAGGAAATTGGATGATAAAGCAGTGAAATATTTTTGTTGGGTACATTTATGAAAACAAAGGCTATCTTCTATATCATCCACAGACCAAACGCATTTTGGTTAGTCGTGATGTTGTTTTTATGGAAGATGCTATTCAGCCATTACTTTCATCTACTAAGGAGACATCAGTTAGCTCCAAAAACATGTATGATACTTTGTTGCCTCTTTTTACAAGTGGATAGTCTAGTGTTGGACCTTCTAATGAGGCAACTTCTCAGCCTTTACATGTTTCATGTGATGATGCAGATCATTCCATTTCTGATGCAGATTTACATGATGCACTTGTTGATGAGAGACTGATATTGAGGAGGCAAAAACTACGCCAAAATGGATGGTGCAGACTTTACGTGACAACAAATTAGATGCACCTCTATCATACCACTACAACATATCGAGGGTATACCGAGGTTGCTACCGAGGCAAATGAACGGGCGTGAATTCTTCGCGATGTCGGTGTTGCAGTCGGTATAGGCGTCGAAAAGAAAGCACCGGTATGGGCGCCGGTATAAGCGTCGGTATATGCGTCGGTATAAGCGTCGGTATTTCCAGCGCAAATATCGACATCTATACCGACGTTTGCTGGGTGTACCGACACATATATCGACGACCATACTGGACCTACTGATGCGTTTACCGACGACCATACCTACAAAAAAAATTTTGGACAGTGTGTGTTGTCTTTTGCTAAAGCATGATGTTGTTTAGCAAAAGACAATACACTCTGCCCAACTGAGTACATGTGTTATGTACTCTAATGGCAACCAAAACATAAACTTATATGAACAAAAATGAACAATGATTCATGTACAGAAAGTCGTATATTCCATAAATGAAAAATGTACAAAAGTGTGGCAAAGCACTTACATATAGGAATCGAATACAAAATTATGGTACATCATTGCCACATAGGAGTGTAATACAAAATTGTGGCAATGTGACAAAACACTTCCATATAGGAATCGAATACAAAATTATGGTTCATCATTGTCGTATGCGAGTGTGATACAAAATTGTGGCATTGATCAAAATATTTACACCTACAATCCTGCAACAAAACATATGTATAAAATAAGACCAATTAACATGACATTTATAAACAACAACTAGAAACACGAAACCAAGATATAACTTTACCTAATCAAGAATATTCTCCCATGAGACGCTTGCACTGCAGCTTTCCCAAATTTGCCGAGGGGTATACCGACGCCGACAGCTGCCCGTCGGTACACTAACCGTCGGTATTCCCTCGATATGTTGTAGTGTACCATACTTGTTTAGGCCTCATAGTGCCTCTTTTGCATCAAATTGCTCTGCTATGGTTGCCTCTAGTATTTGTGATGAGAATGAACCTGTTTTGTTTGATGAAGCACAAAATTTTGAAAATTGGGTGGCTACTATGCAATCAGAATATGATGTTGTCATGAAAAATGGTACTTGGCCTGTATGTGACTTGCCTCCTGGCAAGAAGACCATTGGCACAAAGTGGGTATAGAATCTGAAGCATAAGCCTCATGAATCAGTTGACATGTATAAGGCTAGGCTTGTCCCAAAGGGTTATGCATAGGAAAGAAGCATTGATTTTGATGAGACCTTTGCACCTACATGCCAAATGATGACTCTTTGTAGCATTTGTGCACTTGTAGCTCATCATGATTGGAATGTACATCACTTGGACATTAAAACTACATTTTTGAATGGTGACTTGCATGAAGAAGTGTATGTTTTTCAGCCCCATGGCTTTATGCACAAAGTGCATGAAAACCAGGTGTGTAGGTTAAAGAAGGAATTATATGGTTTAAAGCAAGCACCATGTGCTTGGTATGAAAAGATACATGCCTATGTGATTGCATATGGTTTTGAGAACAATCCAACTAAGAGCACCTTATATGTTAAGCGTGAAAATGATGTTCTTCTAATCATTGTTGTGTATGTTGATGAAATGTTGCTCACTAGTCCTCATGAGAAGCATATTGCTGATTTTAATGCTGATTTGCATACCTCATTTTGAGATGTCTGATTTGGGGCACTTGCATCAATACTTGGGCATTCAGTTTATGCAAGTTGATGGCGGAATAGCTTTGTGTCAAATGAAATATATTGACACATTATTGCAACATTTTAGCCTTGAAGACTCCAAACCTATTGCCACTCCTATGGAGATAGGTTTCCGATTGAGTCTTCATGATGATGGAGATGCATTTGATGCTATTCTCTATCAACAGGTTGTTGGATGCTTGATTTATGTATGCATTACTCGGCCAGATATTCAATTTTTTGTCTCACACATGAGAAGATTTATGCATTCCTAGGTGTCAAGCATTGGCAGGCGGTTAAGTGCATCTTTTGCTACTTGAGTGGTACCCAACTACTTGGATTGTTTTATCCCAAGGGAGGATCACTACCGCCAGATTTACATGCTTTTTTTGACTCTGATTGGGTTGGTTGCTATGACACTCGTGTGTCCACTAGTGGCTTTTGCTTCATGCTTGGTAGCTCATATATATCTTGGTTGAGCAAGAAGCAGCCTACTGCGGCCACTTCCAGTTGTGAGGCTGAGTATAGGGCATCTTTCATAGCGATTGTTGAGTGTGTGTGGCTCAGATGCCTTATGGTTGATTTGGGTGTTCGTCAATCTTCTTCCACTACCATCTTCACTGACAGTCAGAGTGCATTGGCAATTGCGAGGAACCCGGTGTTCCATGCTCGCACTAAGCACATTGAGGGGCATTACCATTATGTCCGGTTGGAGGGATCAGCTTGGCATATGTGCTCACACAAGAGAACATTGCAGATCTTTTCATGAAGGCTCTGGCTAGGGAGAAGTTTGAAGCTTTCCACAAAGCTTTGGGCTTACTTCCTCTTGTGGATTGATTCCACATAGCTTGGCACTTCCTTATACATGAGTGCCAGCTCCTTTTTCACCGCATCACTCCCATGGGGATTTGTTGATATATTTAGGTAGTGATGTGTGTGAACACACTAGGACCACCAAGGCACTTTTTTCCCTCTTTAGGAAGTTTTTTCCCTGGCTTGTATATACGCGTATTGGCCTAATTGGTCACTTATCTTTGTACACTCTAGTGCTAATACATTCAGTATTGTGTATTGTGGTCCGTGCTTCTTCTTCTTCTTCCTCGTGCTCTTTGTGTGCTTTTGTAGAGCTCGAACTTTAGAAAAAAAAAAAAAAAAAAAAATATATATATATATATATATATATATATATATATATATATATATATATATATATATATATATATATATATATATATATATATATATATATATATATATATATATGTATGTGTGTGTGTGTAATATATATATATATATATATATATATATATATATATATATATATATATATATATATATATATATATATATATATATATATATGTGTGTGTGTGTGTGTGTGTGTGTGTGTGTGTGTAATATATATATATATATATATATATATATATATATATATATATATATATATATATATATATATATATATATATATATATATATATATATATATATATATATATATATATATATGGGTGTGTGTGTATGTGCATGTGTATGTATGTAAATTTATGTATCTATTAGTTATATGTGGATGTGTATGTTAATTTTTGAAAGAAAAAAATTTAGAATGTATAAAAGCCATTACAAATGTACTTATAATAGTTAGTCATAATCTTTGATCGGTTAACTTCTTCGACAAGCTGAAAATAAAAAAATAAAGCTTACAAGAGAAAGAGATAGATAGATAGATAGAAGAGAGAGAGAGAGAGATAGAGAGAGAGAGAGAGAAAGAGAGAGAGAAATTGAGAGAAAGGGAGAAACAAAGAGAAATAGAGATAGAGAGAGGAAGAGAGAAACAGACGAGACATGCGTAGAATGACTAACTGAAGTGCTGTTTGTATACATGTTAATTATAAGCTCTGTTTGTATACATGTTAATTATAAGCTATTGTATACATGTAATCAAAACTTCACATAGATGACATATACATGTGTGTGTGATGGAGTTTCATATGCGATGACTTGGCAACACATATGCGATGTTTATAAAACATATTATTAATGATTAAATAAGCAATGTCTCTATAGTTGTGCACAATATTGTGCATACGACACTCCACACATGATTGTACAACGAGGTGAAGAAGGGACTAGGGATGCCATTGTGTCGTGTAGTAGTCACTATAGAGGGTCAGTTATTGTAGTGCATTAGGCTTGAAATTTGAAAATACAACGCAAACACTTAAAGGGCCCTTTTATTTCTCACTTTCAATGGTTATCTCAGACATGCTTACATATATTGAACTCTGGACATTCAATCCTGAGAGCAATGTGTTGGAAGTTGAGGTCTACAAAAGCACGTGAACAACACAAGAAGGAAGAAGTTTGGCACACAGCACACAATGATGAATGTATTACCAATAGAATGTACAAAGATAAGTAACCCATTAGGGCAATAGGTTTATATACAAGCTGGGGGAAGAAAACGTCCTAAAGAGGGAAAAAAGTGCACCGGTGGTCCTAGTGTGTTCACACACATCACTACCTAAATATATCAACAAATTCCCCCTGGGAGTGATGCGGTGAACAAGGAGCTGACACTCATGTATAAGGAAGTGCCAAACTATGTGGAATCATTCCACAAAAAAAAGTAAGCCCAAAGCTTTGCTAAAAGCTTCAAACTTCTCCCTAGGGAGAGCCGTCGTGAAAAGGTCTGCAATGTTCTCATGTGTGGGCACATATGCCAAGTTGGTCTCTCCAGCAGAGAACCTCTCCTTGACATAATGATAATGCACCTCAATGTGCTTAGTGTGAGCATGGAACATAGGGTTCTTCGCAACTGCTAATGCGCTCTGACTGTGAGTGAAGATGGTGGTGGCATAAGACACACCAACACCCAAATCAACCATTAGGCATCTGAGCCATACACACTCAATAGTCACTGTGAAACTCACAACTGAAAGTGTCCATAGTAGGCTGCTTCTTGCTCAACCAAGGTATACATGAGCTACCAAGCATGAAGCAAAATCCACTAGTGGACACAGGAGTGTCATAGCAACCAACCTAGTCAAACTTAGAAAAAGTTTGTAAATCTGGGGGCAACGATCCTCCCTTGGAATAAAATAATCCAAGTAGCTGGGTACCACTCAAGTAGCGAAAGATGCGCTTAACCGTCTTCGAATCCTTGACCACGTGAGGAATACATGTTGATAGATTTTCAGCCAAAACTAGAAACTATTTGAAGCACATAAACACTTTAGACTTTGCTTTCAATGGATATATCCATGCATGCCTGGAAAAATCATCCATGAAAGTCACGAAGTAAAGATAGCTTCCAAAAGAGGGTGTCTACATAGGACCATAGACATCATTGTGAACAAGCTGCAATTTTTGAGTAGCTCGAATTGAATCATCTTTTGGGAATGAGGAACATTGCATTTTGCCCAAAATACATCCTTCACAAACATGTTTATCAGGTGCCTTAAGTTTGGGTAGAGATAACACCATTTTAGATTTCTATAGGCATAGTAAACTAACAAAATTTAGATGACCAAAGCGTGCATGCCAAAGCTTTTGCATCTGACATAGATTGAGAATCATGTAGTGCACATGCTGAATCATTCATAGATTTTTCATAGTCTATGAGCTTATACAACCCACAACATAAAATGCCAGAAGCGATAATTATGCTAAAGTTGAAACTGATAATAGATTCTTCTTGATCCCTGGCATAGATACAACATCTGAAAATATAAAAGAACTACCATCAACAATAGTCAGAATGATCTTACCAACTCCCATGATAGGATAAGAGGAGTTGTTGGCACATGTGAAAATATTCCCTATAGGGACAGGCTTGAGTGAAGTGAAGAAACTGCGCTACGAGGTAATATGTTTGGTTGCCCCACTATCAAAGTACCAAACATCTGAGTCTACTATAGACATAAACTATTCATGAGAAGATGGGTCAAAACTACAAACAGTTGTAAATGCCCATTCTTCATTCTGCACAAGATAAGTAGACTCCCTTTTCGGTGTAGAGGTCTCTGCAACAACCATTCCAACCTCTTTCTTCTTTGCCTCTTTTGCAGCCAGTTTTGGACAACTCTTTATGACATGATCATTTGCTTTATAATACTTGCAATTTGTTTCTCATCTCTATCATTCTTCTTTGATTGTGCATAATTAGCAGATTTCTGCTTATTAGTAGAAGAGCTCCATTTACCTTTGCCCTTCTAACTAGCCAAGAAAGCTTGATCTACAATATGCATAATGGACCTATTCTGCCTAGAATGATCTTCCTACAATAAAATAGAGGCTAACTGCTCAAATGTCAAGGAATTTGGATTGTCAGTCATCATCAAACGAAGAGTAGAAGCAAAACTCTGGTATGAATCGGGAAGACCATTCAGAACAGTCTGCATAAGTGAACTCTCAGGCAAGACTTCATCAACAAAAATCAATTGTTCCTTCAAATCTTTGATGTTTGTCAAAACTTTTCTTGAAACTTCCTTCATTCATGTGCTCAGTCTCCAACTATTTTTGGAGGTAAGCAACACGATCCTCATTCCTTGCCTGGTATAAAGTGGTAAGTGTATCCCAAACATCCTTCGCTATTCTGCAAGAGGGAATATGAGCAATATACCGAATGTATTATCAGTAGAATGTACAAAGATAAGTAATCCATTAGGGCAATAGGCATATACACAAGCCGAGGGAAAAAAACCTCCTAAAGAGAGAAAAAAGTGTCTGATGGTCCTAGTGTGTTCACATACATCACTACCTACATATATCAAAACAATGTATTTACCACTACACCCTCCACCTTGAATATCTTTACGTCTCTTGGTTGACTAGAAAAAAAATATCAATAAAGAAAGCTTGAGACACATGTAAATTGCTCTCCTAAGAAAAAACAAACATTTAAAATGATAAGACTTGCTCTTCAACAAATAAACAGTTGTTAAATACTAGTGGAATGTACTAGTCTAGACACATACGAGAGCTATCTTTCTCTAAAAAGTGTATATCCAACTCAGGAGGCCGAAATTTCCGAATGTAAACAAGGGTTGCCTGAGCATATTTTTAAGCCCTATTGAGTGAAGGGGGGGGACTAGAATTAGGGAGTATGTTTTAGCTCAACGATTACATTTTGTAAAATCATTTTTCTTCTAGATTTGATTCTTCGTAGCTTCAGCTGTATCAATGGAAAAGTGATCATATATATATATATATATATATATATATATATATATATATATATATATATATATATATATATATACTACGAAAGCCTCTGGACCCTGCGTACATGAGGCAAAAGTAAAGAAGCGCTAGACAAGTGCACATCCACGTGATTGCCAGCGTCATTCGTTAGTTCTGGAGAATGAGACGAGCGATACACAGGATTTCTCTCGATCGTTGAAGAAAATGAAGGCGTTCCGTGGGTTGATGTGGAGACCATTACACAGACAAGAACCTTATGTCAGACGGCTGGCGCCAGAATATCTGTTTCGGTCTCTGATGGATTTGCCTGCATCAGTTGTTGAGGTACGTGCGGTATGTCGCTTATGCTCGAAATGCTTAGTTTGCCTATGTGGCATGATGCATCTAATGGACTAGAAATCTGATAAATTCGGATTTTCTGTTTCGCGTTGAAGTTCGAGAAGAAGCTCGTCTTTATAAAGGCAAGGGGATTTAAAAGTGTTCTCTTTGGAGAGAGAGAGAGAGAGAGACTTCGACGATAATAGTGTTCTCGCTTCTGCGTTTAGAGCTACTCCAGGCTCAAACGCCGTTTGATTTTTTTCTTGTCTAGAATGACACATCCGAGAACCAAGAGTCTGAGAAGATGCTGAGCGAAGGATGTGGGAGCACCATCAGCTTTCAGGAGAAAACGGCTGAGATAAAAACTCATGCAATGGCAGTGATCGAGGACGAGAACCAAGAGTCTGAGAAGATGGTGAGCGAGGGATGTGGTAGCACCATAAGTTTTGAGGAGAAAACGGCTGAGGTAAAAGCTCATGCAAGAGCAGTGGTCGAGGACGAGAACCAAGAGTCTGAGAAGATGATGAGCGAGGGATGTGGGAGCACCATCAGCTTTCAGGAGAAAAAGGCTGAGATAGAAACTCATGCAAGGGTGGTGGTCGAGGATGTGAACTCACTGTTAAAGGAAGAACATGAGTTTCGAACGGATATCATGGCGGGTGTATCAAATAGCAGAAATACTGAACTGCGAGGGAATGGGAAAGATATTTCCAGTGAAATTTTGGATGTACAGAATGACCAACGGTCTGACAAGCTTCATGAATGTAAAGACACGCACAGCAGCGGAATGGACGTGGTGAGAGACGCCACGAAGGAAAACCTGCGGAAAGCCGAGGACACAACAAGCGGGCGTACTATGTATGATAAGGTGAAGCAGAAGGTGGCTGAGGCGTCGAATGGATCAGGATATGAACCGGACCTTGCTCGATCGATGAAGGACAAATCGGGCAAATAGATCAAGAAGGAAATGCACACATCATAGGGTCTATCAAAGAAATAGACAGAAAGTGACAGAGACCTCCTGATGGGCTGAAGGAGGTACGCGTGCAGAGAAGCGCGAATCGCAATCCAAGCAGAGAAAGGCTGGTCTCAGCTTTCAAGCAATCCTCGTGATCGTCGGTCTCTTGCCGCTCTGGAAAGACAGTAGTTGAGTTTTTTGTGTTTTCTGTACTGCCTCAATGCAGATGATGCTAAAGACGATGCTTAGCTGCTTCCCTCCCTCTTACAGCGTTATCTGTTTTTTTTCTCTTCTTCATGATTACAGCGTTATCTGTGTATATATTTGTGGAATGTTTAGATCTGTGATTAATATAGTAGTGAGTGTTCTATGTGATTGACTTTCCTTAATGGAGAACAGCCATGTCTTCATATCACTGAAACGTGAAGTAGGAAAGGATTTAGTTCTGTTGTAAATATAGAAATAGTTGTGACATTTTGGTGTAGCTCATTTTAAGTACCTGCAATTGTGAATTCGAGTGGATAAGAAATACTGTGTATTCTTTAAACATGACCTGAAATGTGAATAATGAAGCATAAAAACGGGATAATCTTGAAAATATTACTAAACTGGTACATCTTGGGTTTTGGAAACTAGATACAAAATTTCTAATCCCTGTATACATGAAATGATAGATCAGTAGTGAATCTAATGATTTATCATTGGAATCTTTAGTGATTCTAATGATTTTTTGAGGCGATGATAAATCATTAGTGTTTCTAATTAGTATCACCTCAAAAATTCGTTATTGAATCTAATGATTTATCATTAAAATCATTAGAGATTCTAATGTTTTTTTTGAGGCAATGATAAATCGTTAGTGATTCTAATTAGTATCATCTCAGAAACTTCTTTAATACAATTCGCCAATAAAATCCCTTCATTAGATAGAATATTAATTTATAGGAGTTGGAATTGGAATTTGAGGTCGTCTCTTATTATTTATGATTGTGAACCAGCCTTCATCTTTTACTAGGTATAAGTACGATTTTAACCTAGAACCTTTCCCAAGACAAGTGCTTAGAACTAGTTGTGATTTGATAATGTAAAACGTAATCATGTACTTGATTGTGTTCCTTGAACAAGTGAAATGTGACCTTAAGAGTGTTTCAAGTTATTTGGTGCATTGAATCCATATTATTGAGCATACATACTTGTTAGTCATTTATTAAGCTTTAGTGGGGAACACTCCATTATTGTGTGATAATAGACTATTTTTGAATTTGTATCTTATTCAAATAGTTACGTTATGTCACACATTAGGGGAAAAAATGAACCCTGAATGGGCCTTTTAGATTAAGGAGAGATTAGTGATCGACCAATGAGAAGAGGGTGGTGGCCACAGTCTAGTCCTTTAATCACATAGGCTAAGCATAGGCTTCCTTGGTTTTTGTGTGGTCAAAGAGGAGAAAACCGGATATAACTCATGGTTTTTCTTGTTCGAATGGTTTTGAAAGTCTTAAAAATGGATTATAGCCCTTGGATTGGCTCAAAGATCCAAGGGATGTGTTTGAATTGCAAAAGTCAAGGCAACTTCTCATTTGGACCCTTGGATTGGCAAAGCTTTCAATGGCATTGATCAAAGCAATCAACAAACCTGCGCTTTTCAATGAGAACCTTTGGATTAAGCCAGAAATCAGACGCTAAAGGATGAATTTCGGAGCTGATCGGCGCTGTTTTCGAAGCTGAGCGGCGCTTGCAATATGGATCATTGATCCCAGCTTCATCTAATGGTCAAGATTAAAGCCCCTCAAGATGAGGGTGCCTTTTCTTCTCCACGCTTGGATCAGACCACGATCTAACGGCTCTAAATACTAGCTGATTTCACTCAGCCCCAAACGCGCTTGAGCAGTAGATTCAAGCCACATCCGACGGCTGGTATGGCAAGCAAAAATCGAATCAGCCCCAAATGCGGGCTATTGTTGGATTTAAGGGGATCCAATGGCCATAAAATGTGCAGAGGGAGTCTAAAAAAGCCTACATGAATAAGTCCAAATCCCACGATTTGAAATGATTATCTTTGTAGAGCCTTGAACGCATCAATCTAAGCCATTGAAATTAAGCATCCAAAGGCTCATAAAATTCCAAATTTGATCATTCAAATATAAGAGCCATCAAATAATATTTTATTTGACAATACCACTAGTGGTTTTCTATGCCACCTTAATCCCATTGATTAAGCATTTTAATCCCTGAAAATTAGGAATCCTTACAAGGCCCATGCAGGGTTCACTTTTTCCCCTAATGATGTTTAAGTTGAATCAAACATATGTACTGCAATATTTTGTCATGCCTGAATGGGTTGTCATTCCTGAATGGGTGAAGTAGATTAAGTTATTTAGCAAGATCTTCCATATGGAAGAATTACATTACTATAGGGTTGTAATTTTCAAATCTGGAGAACCATTCTTACCTAAATTTATCATATAAACTCAAGGAGAAGATACACACTTTAAGATAGTTTGATATCCAAATAAAATATTTATATTACGTTACCTTTACATAATTGATTATAAAAAGTAGAATAGAAAACATAAGATGAAAATATTCTAATCTTACATTCTTTGGTATAGATCAACACAATAAGAAACAAAACCATATGATAATTGTCGAATGTGAAAAATATAGAAAACTAGAATGTTGTCTAGCAATGCTAGCTTAAGTGGATGGGCCTTTCGCTTCTCATGAGCGGGGTATGGGTTCAATTCCCCTTGCCTACACTAGCAAGACACTCCCCATCATGATATGATGAGTTATTAACCTAGTTCCCCTTTGGAAATCGTTGGCCATCTAGCGCTCTCGATGGACAATTTAAGAGTGACAATGGTCATGTTTGCTACGATAGGGTTGACTTGAATTCAAATCGGTCTCCTCATCTACTCTTAGAGCCATCCCTTTCTAGTTCCTACCCTTTGTGAGCCTTCAAATCGTCATTTCTAGTAGGTGCTAGGCTTTCAATCCCTTCTTGTGTGGGATTTGGGGGATCCCATGGGTGCTATGGCCTTCATTGTTGTAATTTCCATCAATATGCTATGTGTCACAATGAACCTAGCCAACTTGGTTAGCCTATTCATAATTACCCAAATAGAGTTGTGCCCTCCCTATGTCTTAAGTAATCCTACTATGATATCAATGGACAACATACTCGACTTTCCATTAGGAATACCTACAAGTGAAAAATCCCTCATATCCTTAATCTCAACTTTATTGACCTGTAGAACTTTAAAGTTTGTTTGATCAGAGATCCACTTAATGCTCTCTTGATCAAACAGTATCGTGAATTTGGCACCATATAACTAATGATGTCACTTCTTCAAAGCATGGATAATTGCATACAACTCCTCCTCATAGAGAGAGTAATTCTTTCGATGAGGTTCTAGTTTCTTGCTCTCAAAAGCCACTGGTTGACCATCTTGTACTAGAACTACTCCCATAGCAGAGTCACTCGCATGAGTCTCAAGCACAAAGGGTTTATTGGAATCCACTATATCTAAAAGTGGAGATGTAGTAATTTTTACCTTCAACTTTCCCATACTTTACTTATTCTCATCTCCCCATGGAAGGTTTTCCCTTTCCTTTTAAGATGATCTTCTAGGCTTCTAGGCTTTTAGGCTTCTAGGATGTGGCGATTCCATAATAGCTCTGGCTTTTGGCTAGATCCATCTAGATTCCGTCTTCATAGAGGATATGGCCAATGTACCTAACTTTTGTTTTAAAAAACTCACACTTTGACTCTTTTGCAAAAATAATTACCCCATAACACTTGGAATACTTTATGAAAGTTTTCTAAGTCTTCCTTTTATGGCCTACTATAGATTACAATAGTATCCAAAAAATCAATAACAAACTACCTAAGATATGGCTGTAAAACACTATTCGTGAGCTTCGTTAATGTGGTTGGAGCATTGCTGAGAGCAAATGGAATTAACAAAAATCTATATCTACTACTAAAGGTTGTCTTAGGGACATCCTTTGCTCTAGTCCTAATTGATGATAACCAAATCTAAGATCAAGCTTGGTAAAACATCTAACTTGATGCAAGTGATTGAATAAGTCTTTAAATCTAAGCATTGGAAACTTATTCTTAATTGTTACCTTATTTTGTGCTCTATAATCAATACAAAGTCTCATAGATCGCTCTTTTTCTTTAGAAGAAGAATCCGCAATTCCCATGGTAAGTTACTAGATGTAGTGAATCCTTTCTGAAGATAATCCTGGGATTGCTTCTCTACTTTCCGGTGCTCCACAACACTAAGCCTTGCTTTTTTGTTCCAAATTATTCAATGGAGGGGAATTCATTTAATACTAGTAACATGTCAATACAAGCACCTAGGCAAGATCTAGATTATATGTTGGGGGGAAGGGGTTAGAATGATAGAATACACGACAAGGCTAAAAGAGATGGATAAACAAGAAGGCATGAGGTTAATATTTATGAAGAGTTAAATGGTTTGGATGTAAAAATGAACCATATCCAAGTGGATATGTACATGTTTAAGGAAGTCCAAACCGATATGGGAACCTTTAACACTTCCATAAATGAAATGAAAGGGAAAATGGAGCAAATCTTAGGTATGCTCTTCCCAACTCAACCTCTTCTTGCATAGGTGGGATTTTTTTCAATTTGACCGAATTTCCATCGATGAGCAAGGGATTGGATGTTCCCCTACCCGTTCAAAGTAATGTGTCACTTAGAAATAAAGATGAGGATTGAATTTCAAATCCTCGACATACAAATTCCTTAAGATATAGGAGTTTTTTTTTTCGCGAAAAAACTTAAAGCCACTTGCATTCTGAGAAATGGATCAACTTAAGAATACTCTCCAGTCCTACCAAGTCCTAGAAACACTCTTGTAACTTTGGGCCAAAATCCTATAGGTGGTTGATGAGCTTGAAGGAATCTCAGAGGTTTTTTGAGACTTGGAACCAGTTTGAAGAGCTCTTTAGAAATGATTTCTTGTTGAATAGCGAGGATGAATATAATTGGTAAGTATTATCGGAACACTAGACTATGCCCTCTAAATAGATGGATAAGATTTTGGAACTATACTTCTAATTACAAGATCACCCACACAGGGGAAATAATACAAGAAAATCAAATTGTTACAAGAAGTCCCACAACCCAAGACTCATACGTATGGATAATTGGACTATAGATGATACAAGAGAAACCACAACCCGAGACCATAGGTATGAAGTAAGGTATCTGGATATAAGAACTCACTTGAGAGAAATGAAATAGATACAATAAATAATTTGACAGGATCTCATACCGCAAGATTACAATAGGACAAGGCAGGATGTCCAAGATACTAGACTAGGCAAGACTAGAACAAAGAACAAGACTACAGCTCGAACTGGAAACTTGGAAAGTACTTACTTGCAGATTGCGAACCCTTGAGCTCCCAAGACTAACATTTGCAAGATTAAGGATGTATGTTGCCAAGCCATCCTTATACAGGTGTTCAAGGACAATCACAGATTGATGATGTCATCAATGATGTCAATAGAATCAAGCTAGTAGACAGTTGATCTTAGGGTGTTGGCACATTCCACATGTGATGGAAGCATTAGTTTCTCCAAATTCTGAACCAATCATGAGATATAGAAAGCCACATGGAATCTAAGATTCATGATAATTTTCTTTGTATCCATGACAATAAGAGTAGACAAGGTCCTTCAATAAGGATATCCCCTCTCCATATACATTTCTCATTATCAAGAAATAGTTCTCATGCTCCCAAAGTTGGATGATTTCGGTAAAGTACGGGGTTTTGTTTGTGGTCTCGATAAGGCGATTAAACATGAAGTGATGAGAAGTGGCCCTAAGAGTTTGTATGACGCGATAAAGCTAGCACTATGAAGATCATGCTAAGTTAGGGGCACAACCACTTCATCCTATCAGGAAAAATAAACGATTTGAAAGGAATAAATAGAAATTAAGCACTTTTAATACAGAGGATTTCGAGACCCCTGGACTTTCACGGTGTGCTAGAGATTAATATCTCTACATTCCTTTGGATAACATACGGATGAACTTTCATTGCTTGCACAAGGTGCTTTGTGCCTAGAGACATTCAAGTCAAAGAAGGATCCAAGAGTAAATTCACATTGACTCTATTCAAGAAAATCGAAGGATGGACAAAAGGATCAACAATTGAAGAAAATTATAGGTAGGACAGGAGGAAAAAAATGGTTTATCCTTGATTCAACATAGCCTTTTAGTGAGGATTTCTTCATCCACAGAAGCAAAGCTAGAATTGCTTCACGACTCGAATACTTCATCGGAATCAAGTCCCAAGGTCTTGCAAGGTACGCTTGTTAGACGAAGTCGATCACATCAATGGTCAACTTATGGAAACAAATGTGGAACTAGATTCTCAAGCACATGCGGAGACGGCTGCTGATGGAAAGGATGGTATTGTCATGAACCATTTATACAAAGTTGTGGCTTTTGAGCACTTATCACACATGTGGGCAGCACACTGACGATAGAGGCTTAGCTGAGAAGATGAGGCTATGAAGTGAAACACACCGTTGGTGAAAGGAGAGGATGAGATTAAAAGGTCGATTTTTTTTTTTTTGAGAGTACAATGAATTGAAAATACATACTCACACACTCAACCTTGTAAGTAGATGCACCCATCATGAGAGACTCATGGACATGTCCAGTGAGACTTGAACTCAAGACTTCCTCCCACAGCTTCAAGGCATCAGCCACTAGGCTATGCGGGCTCGAACTATGTCGAAGATCCTTTTGGGTTGTGATTGTTCCTTTCCAACCTTCTATTTTTAGCATGTTTTAGCTATAAAGGGAGCAGTTGCGCGCTGAGGAGGATAACCCGTGATCGCCTTGCTACTCATCTGAGAAAGACAAAGAAATTGGAAGAGGGAGAGGGGCGTTGAAAGGAGGATTCACGGGAGTAGCACTATCTCAATTCAAAGTTTGTTTCTTTGAAGTCAACAAGCTTAGAGCACGATGTGAACTATTAATTCATAGAAACAACATGAAAATCGCTTGCACGAATATAGGAACATGAGTTGCACGTACATATAATGCGCATATTGGCATACTTGAATTTTGACCTCAATTTTGTTTTGGTCACAATTGTGAATGGAAGAATATTTTATTATTTGCATAAAAATCAACATACTTTAACGAAGTTGGATTTTCATTGAACGTTCACATGCTCTTGTTCTAAATCTGTTTTGAGATGCATTTTGAAGGATCAAAATGATGTGTTAGAACTATGATGTTTAAATTGAACTTCGTACCTTTTACATTGAGTTCCTTGCCCCTAGAAATGAAAAAACCGAATTTAATCATCACCGAAGGAAACATTTTTTATGTGATCTGATCATCTTTTGAACTTATGTATCTCGTTGAGGCCCCCTTCTATCGTACATAATATAAATTGAGTTCCGTATGTCTTGTCTCCTTTGTCTAATCATGAAAAGTTGAAGTGTTTAATGAATAATTTTAAGGATGTTTTTCCATAAGAATCCCATGGCTTACTACCTCCTTGTAGTCAAGTTGATCATGCTATAGACTTGCTTCCACGTACTAAGCCTATATACAAACGCTCTACTGGCTCCCATATTCCCAACAAGCTGAAGTGGATAAGAAGTTGAAAGACTACTAAGGTAAATGATTTATTGAAAGAATCCTTGGGGAGCTCTTGCCCTCTTGGTTAAGAAGGATGGTTCAATGAGATTGTGTATTGATTATTGACCTTTGAAAAAATTCATGATGAAGATTAAATATTCAATGCCCCAAATGGATGATCTGTATGATCAATTCAAAGTAGCAAAGATATTCTCAAAGCTTGATCTTCAACAAGGATATCACCAGGTCAAGATCAAATCTAAAGATGTCCCCAAGATAGCTTTTAGAACTAAATACAAGAATTTTGAATTCTTATTTGTGGTAGATTATATAGGTGATTTTGATATAAATTGGTATTTGGGTGGAGACCTTAGGATTATAAAATGCATGTTGGGCTGTAAACAATGTGCGTTTGCTTTCTATTCTTGCCCATATTGTACACAGGGATTCAAAACATCTAAGAGGCAATCTAAGCTTGCAAGGGCATTGATCAGATTTGATGATCTTGAAGAGATTGATGACACAAACTCATGCAATAGTAGCGAATTGGAGATATCCCTTTTGAGGCATCCAATATTACAAGAGCCAAATCATGAGAAAACCACCGATGATTGGAACCCTATTAGTCCATTTTCACTAGTCAATGTTCACTTTTTCACTTTGCATGCCTTCATGAGGATCTTCAATATACTTTTCAGGATCCATATTAAATATGCATTTGCAATGAAACCACTAGAGAGGTCTATGGTAGCGATTCAAAAAATAAAAGATCTTCCTAATTTGATTTTTTATCTTGGTGGTAATGTATACTTAGTTGTTAAGAAGTATGGTGAGTACCAAGAGATTTTACAAGTTTCAATCACTAGGAAGAAGGCAAGATGTTTCTTTGAAAGA
>CM035409.1:50491035-50496035 GCA_020310875.1 Ceratopteris richardii
AAGGACTATTGCAGGATTCTTCATGACACCCTGGTTCATGCACTTAAATCATCTGAGTATGCCTACCCTTTGGATCCTTTGGAAAGAGCCCCCTCCGTGTAAAAAACTGACTGGCCTAACAAAGAGATCATTAGTCTTAATGCATTCACAATCCAACCTAGTAAGTCTCCTCGAACACATCAACACTACTTCAATCATGTGCCCACAATGGCATGTATTCACAAAATGTTCAATTAAGACGATTCATTCACAACAGTCAACCATGGAGAGAAAGTACATTGTGTTCCCATCCCTTGTTGACATCTCCACGTTTAATGGATCGTTGCCTTAAATCTAGCAACTCTGTTCTTGTAATGCAATTCGGAAAGTTCACAAGGGCTGACTTATAGTTCCGGGACAAAGTGAGAAATGTATGATGCTAGCACATAACTGAAATCCATGATTGCGTCCATAAACTCTTCGTTCTTAAACTTTCTTATCCCCGGCAACTGGAACCTGGGAAAGAACACAGAGCAATGATATTACATTCTGTTACCTTGACAACGAAGAATTTGCATTCCCTCATCCACGGAGATGATTCTTCCTACGCAATGGTCCTCCTCCTTGATTCTGTACTACTTCGCCCCCATCCTTGCAAACGTATTTCTTCTCCCTGCAATATTTCCTTGTCGGCATGCGACCCCCCATCTTCCAAAATGCACCCTCATCTTCTGTGCTTATACAGTAGCGACGACTACATCTCTTGCCAAATCTCAGGAGCTCGCAGGGGTTAGGAATGAAGATACCTTTTCATGCTGAGCCTTGTACTCCCCACACAGAAGGAGGAGAGAATACCTCAGTTATTCCTTCTTTCCCACAGGCTATGTCATCTTAGAAATTCGGCTGCCACTCATCCTCATACAGCCGTTCTTTCCCTTGATACAGATCAGATGCCTAGGTTACGTGCACAATTACAACCCTTCCTTGCAATTTCTATGTGTTAGGAATCCTCCTCGACTCACAGATCTGTTGTCCTATGTATCCCCAAGAATACAGAAGCTTGTTGCCAGCCAAGTGAGCTCGCTGCAGCCCCGAAGATCTCCGACTCTCCTCCAATTTGTCGTGAATACCTTTCTATTTAACAGAAGGAAAATAGGAATTTCTCTACCCCCCCTCCCTTTTTCTCGCGTTCCTTCTTGCCCACCAAAAAATGAACAAGCCCCTCCCTGCGCGCCCTTGTTGTGTATATAAAAAAAATTGAATGCCCCCCCACCATTACTCTTCAGCTTCGCTATCTGCCCCCTTCCAAATCCTTGTTAGAATGAAGAACTCGTCGTGCTGGTAGAGAATCCCTGGAGGGCTTCAAAAAAAAATCTCCCCGTACCTGCATAGAGCCTCCCACATGCGCGGTGTTAGGGGCCTCATCCCCTCTGACCAGTTCATAAGTGGTGACCACCGCCCACCCCCATAGGCCTTCCTTATGTGTTTTTTGAGCCTCCAATAAAATTGTTCACATGAGCACTATTAGTGCAAGACCGCCATGTGTAGACCCTCCATGTACATGTGATCAAAACATTCCGTTGCCTCTTCGCTATGACCATATCCAATGCATCCCTGATCATCGGAGTCCATATGCAAGGGAATATCCCCAAAGACTTCCTGTGCCTCAAACAGTGACCCCATGAAACTATATTATGCCTTTGAGAAAATTCATAATCATGTAAAAACATTCGTTGCCAAATGGTGCCCACACTGCAACCAGCTTTTAGCTGCAACCAAAGGTAACGACATTGGCTAGCCCCTTCGAGCTCCAATTTGGCACAACATTCTAGTGTTTCTCTTTCGCATAGCACATATTTTCCATCATAGTACCTGCAGTCAAATATCTATTCCACACAATGGAAACATATTAGCGCCAAAAAATCAATCACAAACAGAGTTAACATACTCCCCTCTTTTGCTCACGAAGTCGTCCCCGACGAGCCAAATTGTTCTTGCATCCCTGCAGCGCACATCAATTCATCCAAAGATTTCCATAGATTAATTACCTGTTCCACCCTTTTCCTAACAAGGTACCTGCAATCATACACTCAACATCAATTAGTACCAAAATCAATCACATTACTTACCGACCTCGTATACTTTCTTGCATCTTCACTGGCATGTCCTTCACGTCTGCAAACTCATCAAAAGCATTAGACCACTTTTCATCAAAGCACAAATATACATCAGAACAACGAGAACCAACGCATCATGAATCTACATCACACATGCATGTTTGACATCCTCTTTGCACACACAATGTTCTCATGCAAGCAGAAAACATCCCCACATTCCCTTCTCAACACTCTTTTGTCTATATGATCACTCCCTTATTTCTCTTCCCATTTCTAACCCGAATTCTCTCGCTCATTTCCCATTTCCTTCCCACCTAGGGTTTTCTATTCCCACTTGTCTTTTCATCTATTTCTCGTTTTTTGCTTGCTCATCAACTAGATCCTATGCTAGGTCACCACCACCTCTCTGAAAATGACGGACACATGACAAAGACGTCTCAAGCCTAACGCGAGCTCGCCTCGACAAGACCACTCATCATCAACGCGATTCAGGACTTCTCAAGTTGTCATACCACCTAAGAGCCAAACTGAACACTTCCTAAGAGTTCGCAGACAAACAAAGCAACTAGCACGCTTGGATCCCTCGCGTCCAAGTCATCCACAAACACTTCGCAGCCAAAATCCTAGCCGAGCTTAAGCTTCGATTCCACATGCCTCATCGGGAGTCCACACATTCCCATATCCCCACAACACATACACATACCCATCCGAGCATATCATGCTCTCTCGCCTCTCTTCTGTCTCCCCTCGAGCGAGGAATTTTTCTCATTCATTTTTTTTCACATTCCTCTCCTTTTTTTCATCATTTTTTTCACATATTCACTCACACTTGCCGGCCTACGTCGAGCTGGGTGCGACTCGTGGCCCTGACCACCTGGTCAGGTTTGTTCCACCCATCTACCAACCCGACGCAGCGCGCGACACACATACGGCTAGCCCTATGTGAAACCGATGTCAGTTCGTGGCTTTGACCACCCGGCCAAAGTGGGTCCCAATAAGACACATCTCCTCTCTGCTGCTACTCAAGCCAAAATCCAGCCACTAATGCCATGGTCAACCCGTCCTCACAAAACCCGCACATACTAACCACCTCGTCGACCTTAAACCTCAAAAAGTGTCACTTCAGTCCTAAGCATACAACAGACTTGATCCGCCCGTCCTCACATCTCTGACTCGCAACCCGCAAAGCAAACCCTAATCAAACTCAAGCCGTCCTCACCCACATCCATCGCCTCATCTATATATTTTTTTTAAATCTCCAACCTCTGCCTCGAAGAGATTCCACTTGACCTGATAGATGACCTTGAAAACTACCATTAGCAATTGTACCTCTTAGTGCCTCAAGCCTCGTCGCTAGGTCTCTTAATCCTTGTTTGTTGTGCTCAATATCACTCTGATATTGGAACAGGTCAGAGTCAATGCTTCGGAACCGATTCCATATTTGCTCCATCTCTTTATCCTCTCTCACCCTTTTTGCAGATCCGAGGGGAATATCCTCCCTCTTCTCAACTCGAGCAGTCAACTTCTCGACTTCCTCTCTAATCGATCTTTCCTCCCAAATCCTATTCATATTTTCTACATCCAAATCATCTACCTTCTTTGATAATTCATTCTTCATCCTTTCTAACTCTGCTCCGAACGCATCCAACCTATCCAACACCGCTTTCAGCTCTTCCTCCATTTTCCTCGCTCTCGGATCCTCCAACTGCCCTCGCATCTCGTCATCTTTCCGATTCATCCACCTACCGAGCTTGCTACTCAGCTTTGCATTCTCTTTCTCTACACTTCTCACTTTCTCATCACTCTCTGCTTGGGCACGCTGCATCCTTTCTAACTCCAGGTGGACATCCTCACCGACTCTACCCGCTTGATCACTATGTTTAACGATCAAACTTTGCACTCTTTCCATTTCTTTCTCTATTTTCTCAAGTCTCTTTATCAGGTTCTCCTCATCTCTCTCGAACTCCTCTTCGATCGCAACTCCAAAGCAGTCGCCTACCGTCAAGCCGGATTTCAGGTCCAAGCTCAAGTTTTCACTCTGAGGCCTCACAAGGTCTTTCCTCAAGCTTTTGTTCACCCTTTTCAACTCCTTGTTTCTATTCTCCACGTCTTGCAACTGTTCTACACACTTTGCGACAACCTCTCCTAATCTTGCTTGACTTTTCTCCAACTCTTCTACCTTGGTCCTCTCGCTATCCCGCTCTACCCAAAGCAAATTGACTTGACATTCAAGGCTTTTTACTAGTTCCATGAACGCTTGATTTTGGGATTCCCTATCCGTGTTTCCATTCACTCTTGCGATCTCCGTCGACGAAACTACTCCACTCATGTCAACTTCCACATAGAAAGAGGATAAACACCTATCCAATTCATTCGTTGCACCCTTTACATCAGTCACCTCTTTTGGGCCACACACGTGCTTGCATAGCTTCATTTTCCCACATTCTACGCATCTAGGGACAAAGTCCAACGGGGTGCATACACGAGGGCAATATTTGGCGATGTGCCCTATCTTCTCACAACACCAACACCGAATGTAATTCGAGATTGGGCCAACCCGGCGACATTCATATGCACGAGTTCTCATTGGGTGCCCAAATCCGCTTCGACTTCTAATCCCTCTCGGAGTCATCATTCTCGAGCTAATTTCTCGAACATCTACAACTTGCATACTTTGCGCCATCTCTCTACCTAGACCAATGCACTCAATCTGGGCCAAGGGGCTGTGCCGCACAACTGGGGCACCGAGCGTACTTGTGGCACGACTCTATGAGGAGTGCCAAGCCAACTCCCCAGTAGGATCGCCAATTATGGACAAGACACGGTGTACCAGATTTATGCAAATTAATGCACTTGTTTAGCTTTTGGTCCTATGCTTGGTCCTATGCTTGGTCCTATATTTCC
>CM035409.1:50503535-50556035 GCA_020310875.1 Ceratopteris richardii
AGGATATGTAGCTAGCTAAAAGGATTAGATGAAATAATACTTGAACCTTGTAAACTTTATTCATGAGAGAACTTTTTGTTAATCTTAGTCTTACACCCTTTTTATGAAGTTTAGGATTTTTTATTGTCTATGAAGTGAATATTTTGTGATATAAGTGCTTCCAATGACCTAGAATAATAACCCAAAAAAAAGGCTTGTCACAAAAAAAAGGATTGTTCCCTACAAAAGTTTTACAAATCCCAATCCTGCATTGTATAGGTGCATTTATGGGGTTAAGGCTTGCTCACAAAGAGCCGTAATGCAAAGTTTTCATCAACTTATGATAAATGATGCAACATTAAAGTATAAAAAACAGTTAAAAATACACTTTCATCAATTACAACTATGTCAATAGAGGTGGAAATAAGAAATTTACCTTGAAAAATTGAATTCAAAACTCACAAATCATTGTTGACATTGCCTACAACATGTTGAAGAGTTCACCAAGCTTGTGGAAGTTTATCTTCACAAAACAAGTTTGACTTCATCATAGTCATGGACCCTTAAAAAATTTTATTTGTGCTCAAAGATGAAGATTGTATTACTAAATCAAGATGTGAAAAGATTACAAGCTTAATGAATCGAAGATCCATAATGTTCTCTGTCACAAATGGAAACTCAAGTGTTGGCTCAAAGGTTCTCTAGTTCAGTGCAGTACGCACTCAAGTTCTCAATTTTTGGAACGCAAATGAACGGACCTATACTTTTATATGAAGAAATGACCCTTTGATGCTTTCTTCATTTAAATGGACCAATCAAATTCTTTGATTTTTCCTTTACGAACAAACATGTGTGTTTATTACATGATCTTTCACATTGACTTTGGAGGGTCAAAAAGTATCCAAATTTGAATCTTTTTGTTGCTCCTTGCTCCTCTTTTTTTAAGTGGTTGAAGCCTTGGAATTACCTTCATCAGCCTTCGTTTGCTTTGAGAATTCCATTTCCTTTCTTCATCTTTTCTTTTCTTCACTTGATGTAGACCGATGATTTATCATCTTCATGGTTGAGAACTCCATTTTCACTACAACATATCGAGGGAATACCGATGGTTATTGTACCGACGGTCAGCTGTCGGCGTCGATATGACTCTCGGACAATTTGGGAAAGCCGCTTTGCCTCGGAAAGAAAGCATCAGTATAAGCGTCGGTAATTTGCTGGAACTACCGACACTTATACCGACGCTTATACTCATGCTCTCTTTTTAACCGGGCCCGAAGACGAAATTTATCATTCTGAGCGTTTTGAATCTAGATCTTTTGCTTTCGGGTCTGCGCATGCCAACAACAGATCTATGTTTGTCATCCTCTCTCTCTCTCTCCCTCCCTTCCCTCTCTCTCTCTCCCTCTCTCTCTCTCCCCCTCCCTCTCTCTCACTATCTCTCTCTCTCCCTCTCTCTCTCTCTCACTCTCTCTCCCTCTCTCTCCCTCCCTCTCTCTCCCTCTCTCTCTCTAAATAGACCTCTATCTTTATAGATCTGAAGTTTTGGTAAGTAGATCGCACATATTGTAGCACTCTTTTTTCTTTTTCTATGTTTTTTCTTTACTAATATATTCTTTGTTTGGTTTTGCAAGAGATTTTGAGATCAAATCTTTGGAAATTCGACGAAAAAGAACTTCAAGTGGATTTTGACGACCGTGATTCAAACAATTCTCTCTCTCTCTCTCTCTCTCTTTCTCTCCTTCCCTCTCTCTCTCTGTCTAAACACACCTCTATTTTTATAGATCTGACGCTTTGGTAAGTAGATCGCACATATTGTAACACTCTGTTTTCTTTCTTTATGTTTTTGCTTTTCTAATATCTTCTCTCTTTAGTTTTGCAAGAGATTTTTGAGATCAAATCTTTGGAAATTCAACGAAGGAGAACTTCAAGTGGATTTTGACAACGTTGATTCAAAAATTACATCAATATAAGTAATACATATATCACTCTTTTATCTTTCTTTATATTTTTGTTTTCTAATATCTTCTCTCTTTATTTTTGTTTTCCAGTGAGAGAGGGAGAGAGGGAGAGAGAGAGAGAGAGAATGCATGTATGCATATGCATGCATATGCATACATGCATGTGCATGCATATGCATACATGCATGCATGCATATGCATACATGCATGCATGCATATGCATACATGCATGCATGCATATGCATACATGCACGCGCATATGCATGCATGCACGCATGTATGCATGCATGCACGCATGTATGCATGCATGCACGCATGTATGCATGCATGCACGCATGTATGCATGCACACATGTATGCATGCATATGCATGCATGTATGCATGCATACATGCATTCATGTATGCATGCATACATGCATTCATGTATGCATGCATACATGCACATGCATATGCATACATGCATGCACATGCATATGCATACATGCATGCACATGCATGCACATGCATATGCATACATGCATGCACATGCATATGCATACATGCATGCATATGCATACATGCACGCGCATATGCATACATGCATATGCATACATGTATGCATGCATGTATTCAAGCATATGCATTCATGTATGCATGCATACATGCATTCATGTCTGCATGCATACATGCATACATACATGCATGCACATGCATATGCATACATGCATGCATGCATGAATATGCATACATGCATGCATATGCATACATGCACGCGCATATGCATGCATGCACGCATATGCATGCATGCACGCATATGCATGCATGCATGTATGCATGCATACATGCATATATGCATGCATACACTCATGTATGCATGCATACATGCATGCATATGCATACATACATGCATGCATATGCATGCATACATGCATGCATACATGCATGCATATGCATGCATATGCATACATGCATGCATATGCATACATGCATGCATATGCATACATGCATGCACATGCATATGCATACATGCATGCACATGCATATGCATACATGCATGCACATGCATATGCATACATGCATGCATGCACGCGCATATGCATGCATGCACGCACATATGCATGCATGCACGCATATGCATGCATGCACGCATATGCATGCATGCACGCATATGCATGCATGCACGCATATGCATGCGTATGCATACATGTATGCATGCATGTATGCATGCATATGCATTCATGTATGCATGCATATGCATTCATGTATGCATGCATACATGCATTCATGTATGCATGCATACGTGCATGCATATGCATACATACATGCATGCATACATATATGCATATGCATACATACATGCACATGCATATGCATACATGCATGCACATGCATATGCATACATGCATGCACATGCATACATGCATGCATGCACATGCATATGCATGCATACATGCACATGCATATGCATGCATATATGCACACGCATATGCATGCATATGCATACATGCATGCACATGCATATGCATACATGCATGCACATGCATATGCATGCATATATGCACACGCATATGCATGCATACATGCATGCACATGCATATGCATACATGCATGCACATGCATATGCATACATGCATGCACATGCATATGCATACATGCATGCACATGCATATGCATACATGCATGCATATGCATATGCATACATGAATGCATATGCATACAAGCAAGCATATGCATACATGAATGCATATGCATATGTATACATGAATGCATATGTATACAAGCTTAAGCATGCATATAGATAGATAGATAGATAGATAGATATATAGATAGATAGATAGATAGATAGATAGATAGATAGATAGATAGATAGGTAGAATGCATATGCATACATGAATACATATGCATACATGCATGCATATGTATACATGCATGCATATGCATACATGCATGCATATGCATACATGAATACATATGCATACAAGCATGCATATGCATACAAGAATGCATATGCATACAAGAATGCATATGCATACAAGAATGCATATGCATACATGAATGCATATGCATACAAGAATGCATATGCATACATGAATGCATATGCATATACATACATGCATGCATATGCATACATACATACATGCATGCATATGCATACATACATACATGCATGCATATGCATACATACATACATGCATGCATACATGAATGCATATGCATACATGAATGCATATGTATACATGAATGCATATGCATATGTATACATGAATGCATATGCATATGTATACATGAATGCATATGCATATGTATACATGAATGCATATGCATATGTATACATGAATGCATATGTATACAAGCTTAAGCATGCATATAGATAGATAGATAGATAGATAGATAGATAGATAGATAGATAGATAGATAGATAGGTAGAATGCATATGCATACATGATACATATGCATATATGCATGCATATGCATACATGCATGCATATGCATACATGAATACATATGCTTAGAAGCATGCATATGCATACAAGAATGCATATGCATACATGAATGCATATGCATATACATACATGCATGCATATGCATACATACATGCATGCATACATGAATGCATATGCATACATGAATGCATATGGATATGTATACATGAATGCATATGCATATGTATACATGAATGCATATGTATACAAGCTTAAGCATGCATATAGATAGATAGATAGATAGATAGATAGATAGATAGATAGATAGGTAGAATGCATATGCATACATGAATACATATGCATACATGCATGCATATGTATACATGCATGCATATGCATACATGCATGCATATGCATACATGAATACATATGCATACAAGCATGCATATGCATACAAGCATGCATATGCATCCAAGCATGCATATGCATACAAGCATGCATATGCATACAAGAATGCATATGCATACATGAATGCATATGCATATACATACATGCATGCATATGCATACAAGCAAGCATATGCATACATGAATGCATATGCATACATGAATGCATATGCATACATGAATGCATATGCATACATGAATGCATATGCATATGTATACATGAATGCATATGTATACAAGCTTAAGCATGCATATATATACATTGGATGAGATGAGATCTTCATATTGCATCAGATGGGATCTCCACGTACACCTTGGGGTGCACATGATCATGACGAATCAAAGATATATCATATCCATAATGGAGCTCCAGTTATGGATGCGACGTGAAAGTCTATGCATCAGCGCATACGACAACTCTGCTCTATCGAATTCGGTCATTCAATGTTAAAATGGACCAAACAGGATGGAGACTCTAAAAATCATATCGCACAATGCATATATGAAGAGTACCGGCCAGCACCTGGCAATCCTATTGTGAGTTCCGAATGGATACAACATACAGCACGTGAAGTGATGTCTCATCGACGATCAAAAGCTTGCGATGCTTTCAAAGCAGGTTTACCGAAGCCTGTATGGCTAGATGCCAAAGAATGGGAATCGATTCAGGATGAGCATCAACATACTCCTAATCGGTATCGTCAACAGAGAGATGCGGCGGCCACACGTTCAGATACGGTTGGAACGTCGCATTTAGGTAGCGGCGGATATGACAGTATGCGCTACCAATTTGTAAGTATGATGTTAATTATTGAAGTTGTTTGTGTTAAGTACATTATGTATATTCATCTAATATTTTGCATATTTACTATAGGAGTTGGCAGTGGGTCGTCCTCCAACATGAACTGAAGAATCATATGGATATCGACATGGATTGACTGCACTGTTACAAGACTTAGAGGGACGCGGTGCAATCGTCTCATGGGAGAATATTTTTGATTAGGTAAAGTTATATCTTGGGTTCGTGTTTTAGTTGTTGTTTATAAATGTCATGTTAATTGGTCTTATTTTATACATATGTTTTGTTGCAGGATTGTAGGTGTAAATATTTTGATCAATGCCACAATTTTGTATCACACTCGCATACGACAATGATGAACCATAATTTTGTATTCGATTCCTATATGGAAGTGTTTTGTCACATTGCCACAATTTTGTATTACAATCCTATGTGGCAATGATGTACCATAATTTTGAATTCGATTCCTATATGGAAGTGCTTTGTCACATTTTGTATTCGATTCCTATATAGAAGTTCTTTGCCACACTTTTATACATTTTTCTTTTTATGGAATATACGACTTTCTATACATGAATTATTGTTCATTTTTGCTCATATAAGTTTATGTTTTGGTTGCCATTAGAGTACATAACACATGTAGTCAGTTGGGCAGAGTGTATTGTCTTTTGCTAAACAACATCATGCTGAAGCAAAAGACAACACACTCTGCCTGAAAAAATTTATGTAGGTATGGTCGTCGGTATACGCGTCGGTAGCTCCAGTATGGACGTCGGTATATGCGCCGGTACATCCAGCGGGTACATCAGTATGAACGTCGGTATAAGCGTCGGTATTCCCGACGCATATACTGACGCTTATACCGGCACCCATACCGGCGCTTTCTTTTCGACGCCTATACCGATTGTAACACCGACGTCGCGAAGAAATCACGCCCGTTCATTTGCGTCGGTAGCAGCATCGGTATACCCTCGATATGTTGTAGTGTTTAAGCTTTGAATACTTCATCTTCATGTGTTGATGATGATGCATGGCCACAATCATTACCACATTTGTCCCCCACCAAACTTGTGATTCCTCTTGAAGTGCCAACAATCATGAAAGATTAGAAGTGGTGATGTTTCCTCATGAATTCAAGATCAAATTGTGCATGGGTAGAAACAAATTATGTTCCTTCATGCAAGACCATGGAAAGTAGCTCTATCATTCACATACTCTTTAAATTTATGAGAGAAATATAGTGCATCATGATGTACTTGAGTGATTCTCAAGTGCTTCTTTGATGAATAGAACTCTCATCATGTTCTCACAATTTATTTAGACCCTTAAAGTTTTTTATTGCAAATGGATCAGTGCATGTGTTTTCATTTCAACACATGTGTCTTTATGCAAGGCATTTTAGTGTTGCCCTAGTCATGCATACTTGAAGTGCAATTTTATACACACATGGTGCAAAAGAAAGATACTTGGAAATTCCAAGTGGCACATTGATGATAAGGCATAGTCTTATCATTTCAATACTTCAATGAATGGAAATCATTCAAACATACCCTCACATTCATTCATGTGCAAATGAATGATTGTGCATAGGTTGAGCCTTAGTGTTTGTATGTAAGCCATTAATAGTGTATGGCTCTATCTAATGAAACTTTAGATGCATGAGAAAAAATGCAATGGTGCATAGACAAGATTCAAGGATTTTGATGAAGAGGCATTTCCACCCATTTGAAGTTAGCTTTCTTCTTCATAGGAAACGAGACAAGCTTTATTCCTATCAAATAACACAAGATCATACTCTCAAGATTAGATTACTATAATGAATGATTTAAAAAAATTTAAACCATGTATTCAACATTATTTCAAAAGGAAGGAAATAGAATGTTGGAGATCCCTCTTCATTTTTGGTTTTTCTTGAAAGAAAAAATAAAACATCTTTGAGCTTTTATAAGGAAAATAATTAAAATGAAAAACTCTTTTGATTTGAAGAACAAAACTCAATCAAAATGAAGGTTTTTGTCAATTATTAATTTATTTTTCAAACAAAAACGAGTTAAATTCTTATGTAGGAATCCATGAAAGGACTTCGTTTCTAGGAAAACCAATCAATTGAGGAAAATCATTATGTCATTGAAATTTTTCAATGTTAATATGCCTTACCGTTCTTTGGAAGATGCATGAAATTGCCTCTCTAAAATCAACTCTTAGATTAAAAAAAAAATTTGCTTAGTCCATATTTTTGAACTCATTTTATGTTGATCATCAATGTTTTTACAAATGAGTAAAGATTCACATGATTGTATGAAATCATCAATGTCGTTTAAATACAAAAAAGACATTGATGCATTCTTTACAGACACTTTTTCATTCAAAAAGACATGAGTTCCCTCAGCTTCAATACTTCCAAAACATTTTTGGTCCTCATTACATTCTTCACACATTTTTTTCATGACTCTTTTGATGGGATTCATCATATACTCTTTTCATGTATGCAATTCTTTTGATGAGTCTATTTACGAAAGGATTTTGGAAATCATGTGTCATCAAGTTTTCTTATTCATCCTCATCTTTTAGCCTACATGAAAAAGTAGAAGAAGACTCATGACATTCTTTATTTTGGCTAGATGAATTATTCATGTACATATCCCTTCTTTACGGAGCCAATTTCTCTTTAAGTTCATGGCTTTCATTCATTATATCATCAATTTTTTCTTTAGGGATAGTAACATTTGCATTTTTCAATTTTTAATTTCAAGGATAAAAATTCTTTTTGGGGTGCTCAAATGAAAGTTCAAAATTAGGATTAATTTGAGATAATCTCAAATCACGTTTAATTAACTTATTAATGACCACTTTTAGCTCATCCCAATAATTTTCTATAACATCTTCAAGCAAATCAAATATTTCAATTTGTCATCTAGAATTCACACATTGAAGGAATGAATCCACTCTTTTATTATGAATAATGTCTTTGTATAATAGGGATAATTGAGAAAAATTATCCTCAAATTCTTCTAGCATGTGTAGTATTCATAATCCCTTGTTTGGTGTTTCGGGCCATGTGATAAAAGTGAACCCCTTCATTTTTGTTAGATCATTTGAGAAAAAAATCATTTTTTACTAATGTGACAAAGTCGTTCCAATTTTGGTGTTCATATTTTTGGATGCTAGTTCTCAAAGAATCTTTCACTACCCTTGAAAAGGTTTTTGTCCAATCCTCTTTTGGAATATCATATAATTGAGCTTTGTTTTTATAAAATTAAAGAAACTCACCTTTTTCTTTAGCAATCGGCTCATGCATCAAATGTATGTCGTTTTCTTACTTTGAGAAGCCAGGATTTGAACAAAATTATCTTGAAATAAAAAATCCATTCCCTCCTTTGGGTTGTCCTGAAATTCCTTAGCATAAGAGATTTTTCAAGAAGGTTATGCTCAATTAGAAAGAAATGAAAAGGATTTTAAAATGAGGGAATGTAGTTGAACAAGTGACGGATGCTAATGGGAGAAAAATTAGCTTTGAAATGAATACCTTTTCTTTTTCTTTGTCACCTTAACTTAAGAATATTCAACACAATCATTTCCTATTTTTATTCACTCATTCATACACTCTTCTTACTTTCGTTATTCTTTCATTAAATTCACCTTCTCAACCTTCTTTCTCTCAACTCCCTCTTTCTTTTTCACTCACTCACTTCCTTTTCCTCTTCTTGCTCTTTACTCACTCTCTCCTTCTCATTTTTATATTCTCTCTTTCTTGTCATTTCTCTCTCTTTCTTCTTTTCTCACTCTCTTTCTACACACTCTCTCTTTTGTCACTTCTCACTATTCTCTTCTCTCACTTCTCTCTCCTCTTTCTCTCTTTCCTTTCTCTCTACTCTCTCTCTACTCTCTCTTCTCTTTCTCTCTCTTCATTTTCTCTCTCTTCATTTTCTCTCTACTTTTCTCTCTTTTAAACTGGCTCACTTCTTTCTCTTTCCACTCTTCTCACTCTCTTTCCTTTCTCTTACATCTCTCACTTAATTCTGTTCCTAAATTCTCTCTCTACTCTCTTTCTTTTCTCTCTCTTCTCTCTGATTTTCTCTCTTTTACACTCACACTTCTTTCTCTTCTCACTCTTTTTCCATTCTCTCACTTCTTCTTTCTCTCTCTCTGTCTCTCTCTCTCTCTCTCTCTCTCTCTCTCTCTCTCTCTCTCTTTCTTTAAGGAAGAGAAGGACATTCATTTTTAAATATACATACATTCTGCATATTTACATACAAAAAGTGCAATGCCTCTTCTTGTTTACGTGCACATAATCTTTGCATTATATCATTCACACCCATCTCTAATTCCAAGGTAATTTCTTATTAAATTTGAGCACTTGCAATTGTTCCTTGAAGTAATATTCAGACATTAAGTTCTCCATGATTTTTAATGAAGGCATCAACAGGACTGCAAGTTCATCCGTTAGACCGCATCACTACATGACATCTTGTTTCTACTGAA
Organism: Ceratopteris richardii; assembly: GCA_020310875.1. Classification (NCBI taxonomy): domain Eukaryota; kingdom Viridiplantae; phylum Streptophyta; class Polypodiopsida; order Polypodiales; family Pteridaceae; genus Ceratopteris; species Ceratopteris richardii. The sequence goes on from CM035409.1 coordinate 50,513,602, forward strand.
CTAGTAGATACGGTTTCACCATATTTTTCCTCCAAGGTTCTAGTAATGCTAGCTTAGGCCAGTTGTAAGAGACTTAGAAGAGTGGATTCTAGATAAGAAAGAACGTCTATGGTAATACAAAATGTTCCTCTTATGCTGGATGTGGACTTTGCTCGAGATTCATGGAGGAGAAAAAGTCACCAAACTTCTTCCCAAGTTAATACTTGGCCATGATTATAATGAGTGGTTACAAATGTCTCATAGGATCTAGGGAGCTTATTGAGAAGGGGGATGGTGAGATCTTCACTAGAAACTTGGCGGCCACATAATGCTAGCTTATGTTGATAATCCTCAAATGTGGCGATGACTTTGGAAATGGGATCTTGGGACCTAATTGATAGGCTATGAAACTCAGCCTCTAAGGTGTAAATTTTAGGGGCAGTTTTGTCTTCATACAAGTCTTTCATGATCTTCGAGGCTTTGTTGGATGTTTTACAATAGGTGATATGGCCCTTGGTTAACTTATCGCAAGCTAAAAGTAATTGACCTAAAGCTCGCTTGTCCTTTACATTCCACACATTCCAGGGTCCTAGATCTCTTTCTTATCTGGCTCTCATTCGGTTCCTTCAACTACTTTGTATAAGAGGTTTGTATAAAGGTAAGCCCAAATAGTGTCCTTTTGAAGATTGTAGTTTGTGCCATTGAGTTGCTCATCGTTCAACATAAATATTGGCATGAATGAGGGTAAATACCATTGACTATATGGTTGGCATGAATGAGGGTAAATACCATTGACTATATGGTGCTACATTTGAAATTGTTGAAATAGTTGCCATTGAGAATAAGATACCACACTTGCAACACTTGAAGTTGAAATTTTCACAAACATTGAGGTGGGGTAGAAAGGGGGGCTTATAATAGCCTTACACTTGATGATGATCAAGATACCTTGGAGAGGGGGGGCTTAGAATAGCCCTACACTTGATGATGAGTGAGATGAGAGAGATACCTTGGAGAGGGGGGAGGGGGCTTAGAATAGCCCAAAATTATGGTGAGAGAGAGTCACTCTTGAGGCTTAGAGTAGCCTCCTAAGGCACACACACACACACACACAATACTCCCTTAGAAAATACAAAGTGTCCTCTTATACTATGAGAACTTAAGTGCTTCAATTGCCAAAAGCAATGTTATAGTTAGATTCCTTCAGTACAATGTGGATACAATGATATTGTCAAAAACAATGTTATAGTGAGATTCCTTGAGTACAAGGTGGATACACAAAGAATCACTTGATCAATTAGGTGCCACACAAGATGCTCTTATGAAAACAAGTGAGAAAAATAAGAAGAATTTATCACATGGAGAGTGAACTAGATAGATCTTCAAAAGTCAACCCCAAAATACTTTGTCTAACTAGTATTTTGCAAAAGAGAGATGCAACTTGAGTGCGCAACCACAAACAAACGAATCCTAATTTAAGGATAGTCGGAGTAGTTCTTCACTGTGACTCATTACTTTTGTCATCACACATAATTGATCGCCTTATGACTCAAGGGTTGCCATTTTCTGTGATAACTTTTTTGTGATTGACATCACTTGTGATGTCAAAATTGAAAGCTCCAAAAATAGAAGATGACAACTCTAATCATCCCTTATCCTTCTCTCAAAGATGTGGCTCTGACAAATGAGATAGCTCCTCTCTCCCTCTCTCTCTCTCTCGCTCTCTCTCTATCTATCCCAGAGATGGGGCTAGCGTAGTCTAGAGCTTGAGCTTGCTGACAAAGTGGTGCTAGTTTCTCTCTCTCACTCTCTAGCAGAGATGAGATGAGGCATCACTCGCTCTCTGCATGCATAGTTCCCGCATAGATAAGGCAATATATCACTCTGTGTTTGTGTGTGTGTGTGTGTGTGTTGAGGGATGGAAAAAGAATCATTCTTCTTCAAAAGTTGGGAAGGAGTCGACATTGTCCCAGCTAGAGAGTCTTCACCAAGGTTCATCTCTAGAGATTCTTGAGAGAGTCTTAAGCAACAATCATCTTGTGTGTCATTTGCGCACAGATCCACCATGTAGCAGATGGTCTCTTGTTGTATGTGCAATGTTGAGGATGCAAAGGAGAGTATAGCAAGTGAATTTCCTACAACTTAAAGTGCCACCAACATCCAATGTAGTAGGCGGGCATTCGATGAGCTCCTCAAAAGGCACAACAAAAAGCCATCTATTGCTCTGGATTGAAGATGCAGTAGAGGGGCGACAACAACCTCTTGTCTTAGAAATAGCTCGCTCTCTACTCTCTTTGTCATGCACGTTTTCTATTGGGAAAGAGTGTTGGAGGAATTCGATGATGCACTTATGCTTGATCAACAACGACTCTCTCCATTTTGTCTTCTCTTCATCCAAAGATTAAGTCACCAATAGTCGCCCGTAGGCGATAGGAGATCGGTTATGGAGCTATGACTTCCAAGTCTCCAATTGTGAAGAAACCACCAATTGGGAATTATTAAGAAGATGAGGTGTCCTCTACTCTTCCTCCCTTGATCCAGTTCACTCCCAATTGAGCTACAAAGACTTCAGATATTTATTCAAATATTGCAAGTCGATGCTCTTATTTATAGAGAGCTAACCTTGTACGAAGCAAAGGATATGTCCTCTTGCAATAGAGGAAAATGTTACTCGTATCAGAACAACCATGTATGGACACACGGAAAGAGACGGGAGAGCTAGTGCATGTGCCAAACGCATTAAAAATTTGCTACTAAAATAAGTGTTCAACACTTAAATCACCACCAAATAAATGGGAAAATTTCTTGGAACCTTTCTGCAAGTGTCTATGAAGACTTCATAGATATGAGATGCATTACAAAGGACATTTGAAGACCATACAACACCTCCCAAACCACAAAGTACAAGGATTGGGGGGTGGGAAAGAGTGGTAGAAAAGTGTGGGTGGGAGGGAAAGTAGCATTCAAAATGTACTCAAATCATGAGCTAGATGATGAAAGAAAATCATCACCGAAAGGATGCCCATGAGAACACCACCACCACCTCCAAAAGCACCACCAAAAGAAGAACCACCAAGACCTCCACCTAATGCTCTAATACCATGTAGCAACTACATGCACAGAAGCAAAATGAAAAGAAGAATGTACTCACAAAAGAAAGAGTGTGAGAGACTCAAAGTGAGTAGACCAAGAAATGGGTAAACTCACATTGATTAGAAATGAGCTTGCCAAGCGCATGGAGTAGGCTCCTCAAGCTTCTAACCAAGTACAAATGGGGGGAGAGGCCTTCCTTATATAGATTTGGGAGGGGCTCTCCAAAGTACATCTAATGTCTGATGATTCCCCTTGCAGGAGAATGAATACGTTGGTAGAAGCAAATGGCAAGGTACCCAAATATAAAAGAGATACAATGTAAAATGGAAATAAACTAGAAATGGAGTTCCTCCTAGATATAGAATGGAGATGCACTCATCCGGATACAAATGTAAATGATGTAGGAGCAATCATGTCCTGAACATGTTCCACAAAAACATATGTTGTAAGAAACTCAACAAGAACCCATGCAATTGGATAGTATCAAGGTCAGATGACTTACACCAAAGGAAAGAAAACATCAGAAGGATGATGGATTATGCGTTTATTGTGGAGATCATCAACACATGTTATTCAAGTGTCCTAAGAAGAAGTAACAAGTTGGAATTAGGATTTCCACAATCACCATCTCACATCAAAAGGATCATCATCAGAGTCAAAAGAGGAATATAGTCCATCACATAATCATAACCTTGATTCTATCCTTAGATATACTACAAACCCTTTCGAGTCTCATCATGGATATCCATCATCATCGTGTCCGAGTACCACATATCAAGGACTCTAAAAAGATCAAGAGCTATGAAAATTCAAGTCCTAGAAGATCTCAGAGCCACACAACTACTTCTTGTGGAACTCATTGCTTGAAGGGGAGGTGATGTCATGGACAAAGGAAACCATCTTGAACCTCAAATCCTAGGTTGTGGAACTTCTTGTAACAGTTACATATTGTTGTATCATTTCCCTATGTGGGTGATCTTGTAATCAAAAGTGTAATTCCAAAATTTTGTCTAATATAGTTAGAGGACACAATCTAGTGCTTCGCAAAAGGGTCCTATTGGATGATGCAAAGGGGTCACAAAGATGGAAGCAAAGGATTGAAGCAAGGGCATATCAAAGGAACAAAACAAGAGCATACCAAATGGATGAATAAGAGACATCAAGGTGGCATCAAGAAAGCCAAAAGACAATGTGAAGCTATGGAATCAAGTCTTGAGTAGGAGCAATGGCACAAGCAATGTAGAAGTGACAATGGGCTAGCATGCTCGATGACTTCCTCCAATTGGGGTGCTTACTCTTACCCCTCAAGGAAACCTCTACCATATTATACCTCTAATCCATGCAAAAAGGCGACTGGTTAGGGTGATTACCATCTCATTGGGAGACTACCACTATCTCCTCCATCTCATGATGTGACTACCACCAAGACTGACTAAGTCATATCATTAGGGTGAGGCCTCCACCACTTGGGCCACTCCACCTTTTGGACACTTGAAGGCAACCCCATTATGGTACTCTCCAAGGGAAACCTCCACACGATTTCAAGGGAGATTATACCTCCTTTAAGGCAATTTTTTCCCCCTCCTACCCCAAGTACATGATTGGGAAACATTTGGCCATACTACGCCTTCATGGGGGACTTTGGTTCTTGGGTGAACCGAAAAGATTGAACATCCATCAAGGGAAATTGTACCACCTCTCTTTGCTTGCACATAGACACTACAAGGTGACTTCTTCTACTTGGGCTACTCACCTCTCATGGCATGCTTTCCCCTATCATGGTAAGTGATTGGAAGCATCAAAGGCATATCCATATGGGCATGAAGTAATGATTCAACTCTTCTATCAAAGGCATGATTTTACAAAGGATCTAGGTAGGAAGTTATCGAGATAGGAAGATTCTACTCTTTTGGACGGTGTGATATATGTTCTTGGTTTTAACCCTTAGTAATTTATTCAATTGAAGTCTCAATTGAAGTTTTTTTACCCTTAGGAATAAGTATCCTAAGGTAAAGGAACCTTAGTCTTGGGAAAAGCTTCTCCCAAGGAACACCTTGACAAGTACGTGAAGGTAATGCTTCAATTGAAATAGAAGCCATGTGATTTACTTTGGAAAGTGTCAACATGAAGGACACATGGAGGAATCTCAAGTGATGCACCCCTTGCACCTTTGGTATAAATATGGGTGGAGTTCGATGGGTGGATACGTACTCACTCTCTCTCTTGGTTGTTATTATACTTTAAGGAAGCTTCACAATAGGACTATAGGCCTCAAGTGGCCCAAAGGTGACAAATACCCAAAATTGGGCACCACCTCCACCTCCTTTTGACATGGCCAAAATAGGGCACCCACTCCACCCACTTTTAGAATGACTACCTTGGGTGACAATATGATCTCTCAACTGATGAGACGTAGAGTAAATTTTTATAGAATCTTCATATTGTTCATTCATTGTATGTGACATTTGAGGTTTTGGATTATTGTTGTAGGTTTAAAAGTGGTATAAAAAGTCTTACATAATGGATGGAGCACATATTGATATTAGATGATCGTACTAAATGTAAAATCAATTTAATAAAGTGGAATGATGACTAGTAGATGTTATTGTATTTATAAACTAATTAGTAATAGATAACTACTAATAACCAACCAAGAAATAAATACTTAGTGATAGCTATCTCGTAACAAGCTAATTAGTAATAGCTAATTACTAACAACTAGCCAAAAACCAAGTACTCAATAATAGCTAGCTAGTATTAAGCTAATTACAAACAACCATTCAAGAACCAACTACTTAGTAATAGCTAACTAGTAAAAAGCTTAGTAATAATAGATAATTACTAACAACTAACCAAGAACTATCTACTTAGTAATAATTAATTGGTAAAAAGCTAATTAATAATATCTAACTACAAACAAGTAACCAAGAACCAACTACTTATTAATAGATAACAAGTAACAAGATAATTAATAATAGTTGATTACTAAAAACTAACAAAAAATCATCTACTTAGTAATAGCTAACCGGAAACAAGCTTAGTAATAACTACTTTACAAAAAAGTAACCAAGAACCAACTACTTAGTAATAGCTAATTGGTAACAAGTTAATTAAAAGTAAACAAGAACCAACTACTTAATAATAGCTAACCAGTAACAAGCTAATTAGTAATAGCTAATTACAAACATGTAACCAAGAACCATCTACTTAGTAATAGCTAACTAGTAATAAGATAGTTAGTAATAGCTAATTATAAACAAGTAACCAAGAACCAACTCCTCAATAATAGCTAACTAATAACAAGAAAATAAAAAATTGCTAATTACAAACAACTAACCAAGATCCAACTACTTAGTAATAGCTAATTGGTAACAAGCTAATTAGTAATAGCTAATTACAAACAACTAACCAAGAACTAGCTACTTAGTAATAGCTAACTAGTAACAAGCTAATTAGTAATAGCTAATTACAAATAAGTAACCACAAACTAGCTACTTAGTAATAGCTTAATAGTTATAAGATAATTATCAATAGGTAATTACAAACAACTAACCAAGAATCAAATACTTAATAATAGATAATTAGTAATAGCTAATTACAAACAAGTAACCAAGAACTAGCTACTTCGTAATAGCTAATTGGTAAGAAACTAAGTAATAATAGCTAACTACAAACAATCAATCAAGAACTAGCTACTTCGGAATAGCTAACTAGTAACAAGCTAATTAGTAATAGCTAATTACTAACAACTAACTAAGAGCAAGTTACTTAGTAATAGCTAAGTAGTAACAAGCTAACACCTTGTAACGAATAACGAAGAACCAACTACTTAATAATAGCTAATTGGTAAGAAGCTAATTAGTTATAGCCAATTACAAACAACTAACCAAGAACCATCTACTTATAATAACTAGATTCACATATTGCTGCATTATCATGTTCAAATGTCATACCTTAAGGATGCAATCAATATCCTGCATCAATCAAGCTATGTCATGCATGGTTGTCTTTGTAATTGTGACTGTTCTATTTGTCAAGTAGGACAGACATCAAAGTGCAATGCTTTAGCAACTAGATTTTGATAAATTAGCAATGCTTTAGCATTATAGATTTTGATAAATTAGGATTATAGAGAGTATTCTATGTCCATGTCAAAATGATACCATATTCCACTAGTACAAATGTGTGATAGGTGAGTGCTCCAATTGCGGAGTAGAAAATTTTAAGTGGTTTTCGAGACAGACTAGCATTGAGGAATATCATATTCCTATAAATATCTTTGAAAATGTCGAGACAATGTATGAAGGACACGTTTGTAAAATGAAAGAATTGCTAAAGAGGAAAATGATTCCTAAAGTTATAACAACATTTTTTGAGAAAACTCTAATGTATTAGGCATAATTTCATTTATTTATGGAAAGCAAACCAGTTCAAGATGTGTGTCTTTGAATTTCTAGGTGATGTTATGGTTTCAGTGGTTGATTCTGCAAAAAGCTATACATTCCATGAGCAAAATGAAATACAATCTATGCATTAGTGATATGTATAGATAACTATTTTTGTGCATATCACATGCTTTTGTATGGAGGGAATTCCTAAAAAGGTAATCCACTTCTTCATATCTGATGGCAAGAATCATGACACCCTTTTTGTGCAATATTGTTTACAATTACATTGGAAATGGTTGAGAGAGCTAAACCTTGACTTTAGCCAACATTGAGTATGATTACATGGTGCGACTTCTTAATCTAAAGATAAACATCCATTTTAGTTCATAGGAAGGTATATAGGGCTAATGTGCATGACACATAAAGTAGTGAGTTTGTCTAGGATTTCTGGGGGTGTGACCTTGAGGATATTTTGTGGTTGTGCAGGTTCCTTCAGTAGTAAGGATTTATGATCTGCCTCTAGCTTTTGATATGCTTCATTGATTCTGTCGTACTCATTGAGTAATCTCACGTGATCATCCAACAATACTTGCATTGTCTCACAGGGACTGCTTTGAATCTTCTAGGACTTAATGTTTCATCTGGTCGATTCATTGCAGCTTCCAAGTCCTCACAATTATGCTCTTGTAGTCTTTGGTTCTCTTCTTTGGTGGATGAGAGATGGCACCTTAATAGTCCCATATTTCGTGTGAGCATCGCATTTCGTACTGTCTGGGCATGTAGAAGATTCTCGACATCTATGCGGGCTTCTTTAGTCTTTCGTTCAGATTCTAACTCCAAGGAGTGGTAAGCCTCATGTAGTTCTTGATTGCATGCATTCAAGGAAGCATTCTCAATGGACAAAGAATTTAATTGCACCTATAATTGTGTAGTGGTCTACTGCAATATCTGGTAGTTGCTTCTGAGAGAGGAAAATTCGTCTTGAGTCATGCACGCAAACATTTGACAATATACATTGTTGATAGTGGGTGATAATAACAATGGTGCGGTGTGTGAACATGATGCTAGTGTGGGTGTAGATGGAGGGGGGAAGGGAAAGGGGAATGGGAGGGTGGATGCTATGGTGATCGTAGAGAATTGTGATGTGCCGATATGTTGTGGTGAAATGGTGGATGTGAGTGGTGGTGTAGTAGGTGGTGAAATGTCCATGTCACTGAATGTGGTATCTTGTGCACTAACAGTGAATAGTGGTGTGATGGTGGATGCATGAGTGGGTGTGAGCACAGGATATACAAAGGAGGAGGAATATATGACCTGTTGAGTTTTGCAGATGGTTTGAAGTAGAGGAGAAGGCAAAGGTGATATAGTAGGGGTGGGAGGGGATACTAGTGAGAAGGTCATCGGTGGAGGGAAGGGGAAAGTAGGTCGTGAAGGAAGGGGAAATGAAGGAAAGGATGGGGTAAATGGACTAGGGGGAATTAGGTTTGAGGTACTAGGGGTAAAGGTTTCATGTATAGCTTGGGTGACTGGAGGTGTTATGGCTTTTGCTGTGGCACTTACTATGAATGAGGATACTAGAGGTGAGCTGGGGTGTGTGGGGGACGGATGTACAGAAAGAAGGAAGAGTTTTGATTGCGGTGGAGGTGATTTCGATGGTGGTGGCCTGTATGGAGGTTGCTGGTTGGGGCGGGGAGTCGATGATGACTGCAGCTTCTGCTATAGGTGATTTGGGTGGGGAATTCGGTATTAATCATGCTTCATTTGGCTACCTAGAGGACTGGGCGTCAGTGGGCACACGGATGTATTGGCCTAGTTTGGACATCATATAGATTCATCGAGGATCAAACTGCGGTAAAGGTTTCCTCTTAAAAAGTGAAGTGCTTCAATAGTTCCCACTGACTTGAGTAGTTCATTAAAACCCTGAATGAAGGAGTCTTCAAATCCTCCTCTAACGAGTTTATGTTGTAGTAGTTCTTGGCTTTGCTCTTCTGATAATTGTTGGTGCACCCACATGGCTTGCATATTACGATATAGTTTTTTGAATGGCCGGTGTATAAGCGGCAGCTTTGAATGTGTCATATTCATGGGTGCTCGTATCTTCTTGAGCTTTCGTTTGTTGTTGTTGCTGTTCCTGTTAGTAATCTTCTTGTGAGTCAAGACTGGTTTGACTAGCTTCATCATTGCCTTCTTCATCATCAATCACTATTCGATCTTTAGCATCTGAGCTAAACACTACATGTTCTTGTTGTTGGTTAGGGGGTGTAGTAGGATAGCTTGGTCGTTCGCATTCTTGAGAGAAAAATTACCCTTTTGAAAATTGAAATTCACTAGAATGATGCATCATGCATTTCAAAATCAAAAGTAGTGTTAGTAGGCTCTGCCTCGAGATTAGGCATGGGAAAAGTAAATGCATCCACACCAATGGTGGTAGGAATCTCTCTGGTTTCCATAGTAGCTGCTTGAGTGGATTCCTCTGAGAGAATCACTACATTGGTGGTGCCTTTTGTTATTACAGGGTGTGAGATTCAGATGCGTATTGGTGGTACAGGTGTAGGAGGTTCTGTCAGAGATTGTTGAGGGGATGGTTGTGGCAAAGGTGACTCTGGGATCTAGAGGCATGGAATTGAGCCCCTCGTATGTTGCCTGCTCTACCTTTGCTTGACTTCCTTGTATTTTTGGAAGGTCCTTTAAATCTTTTAGACTCATCCCTAGTCATAGCACATTGGATGGGTAAGTTGTAGGCCAAACACATGTAGATGATTCTGGTGAGGCCACAACATATGTGGATGATATGTTTGCGGGCCCATTACTATGTTAAGTATAATTAATCTATAATCCAGCTAGCAAGATCTATAGTATGAGATCCTACGTTTGCTAGATATAACCCGAACCAAATGTGTTTCTATGGAATAATAAAGCGATCGTGTGCGGGGAAAGCAAAATGCCACATGCAAATGCGTAGTGGCTTTGATAACTCCAGCGCGATGGTCGAGATATCCGTCCACTTCAAAGCATCACCTCTTTTCATAGGCTCATGAATAAGCCTTTCTCGTTCTTTTGGCATGTGAGTACCATGGATCTTAAGTGTAGCTCAAATGAGGTCGTTTGAGAGGTAAAATTTCTTATATGGGGGATCATTCACTAGCGATGGCAAGATAAAAGTTCTTGGAAATTCCTTCCTCTCAGGGGCTTCAAGAGTGGTTACCAAAAAGAAGCATTGATAGAAATCAATTTTTGGCAAAGGGTCATTAAAGTACTCGGTGAAACTAGCCCTAGCCCAAATGGGTCCTAGCTCCTCTGAATTATGAAGATCTTCAAATTCTTGAGAGAATAATTGATATCTCTCCCAAATGTCTGTTACCATTAGTGTCCATGTGAAAGGCCAAATGGCCACTGGACACTTCTTTGTATATGTTCTTTAATAAAACATATAGTGGCCTGGTCAGTCAGAGATTGTAAGTTGGACCGCATTTGTAAGACCTAAGTAGTCTGTCTTTGTGCTCCCTGTGTATTGTGTGTTTTTTTGCGTATTCTGTAGCCTCTTTTGTGGATATTGTGTGCGACCCTAGGAGCTCAGTTTTCCACTCCGAGGATATCGTCGTGAACCTCTCGAGAAGGAGAGTGCACTGTGGTGCATTGCCCTCAAATTACTTCACTGGTATCAGAGCATTTCGAGACAAAAGCTTTGTTCCTTTCGTGCGAGCGAAGCGAGCACCGCCCCTCCCCCAGGATTTCTCCAAGGCTTACGACTAAGGCGGCAACCAAGGCATAGATCTTGGCATACCTTGTCATCCAAGTCACCGAAGTCACCGTTGGCACCGTTGGTTGTGCGTGAGGGAGAACCTCAACGATCAAGGAAGATAGAGGTTCCCGGTACTTCCCGAGAGGTCACCCATCCTAGTATTGTTCCCCCTGAAGCTCGCTTAACCATGGAAATCTCTTGCCACTAAGCTACACTCTTGTGGTGTCTAAGGAAGGGGAAAGACTAAGGTTAACATTACTCTTAGCCCGAAAAATGGTTGATTTTGATGCACTAATATGTTTCTATTTCACAAGAGAATATGTTTGATTTCAGGTACTTGAAGAGTTGATCAAATGGTTGATATGAAGTATTTGGAGATTACATGGCGTTTTCTTGGTCGAAGAGGAAGGCCGTCAACATTTGGATTTCGGCTATGGAAAAAATAAGCTTCAGGATGATCTTGGAGCGGGAGATTCATGACGACATAGTGGGAGTCTGATTGGTCTCATGGTTTGGTATTATGTTTTGGGTTGAGGGAAGCATGTGAATCATGTGGTTTTTGTTGAGTTTTGTTGCAGATGATCTAGTGAGGATTGGACTTACGATGGAGTCTCAATTTTGATTTTATGATTGGTGTTGTGAGAGATGTTGGGATGATGTGTGTTTGTTGATTTTTGGTTGCAGGATAAAATGGAATAGCAAAAGAGCGGGGCATGCGTTGACATGAGCCGGTATGGATGCATTGGAGCCATGATCTGGTGGAGGTACTCAGAGAGGAAAAGAAGTGTGTTATGTGGTAAAGGAGCCAACATTAATTGGGAAGATGAGGATATTTACATAATGGATATGGGCAAAATGCACTTTCTTGTTTTGAATAGATGCAAAAAGAAAGTTTCTGTCCTAATGCAGTAACATTCATGAGCAGCTTTAAAGCATGTGGTGATATGGGAAGTATAGAGAAATTGAGAGGTATCCATGTTGAGATTGACAGACAAGGGACACTCGAGACTGATCTTGTAGTTGGAAACACACTAGTGACATGTATGGGAAATGTGGATGCTTTAGTCAAGCGGTAGAAGTTTTTGATAAGCTTGTAAACAAAGATGTTCGACTTGGGATGCCCTTATTGTAGGATATGTTGAACGTGCACCATACCCGCAAGTGATCAAGTGTTTTGATTAAATGCAAGATATAGGAGTGTCTCCTAATGCTGCCACATATGTGTGTGTCTTAAAAGCTTTAGTCCTAGGATTTCGCTATCTGGGGATTGGACGAGTGTTGGGGAATGATTTTTCTTATAAAAAAGGTAGAAGAGGGACGCCGTGTACAGATAAGGGTGGGGGGTCCTTCGTGGAGAGGAGTGAAGGAGATTACAGGTTAAGACATACGCATTTGGGGACTCGTGCTTTGGGGTGCAGAGAACAATTAAGAGGTTACTACTGACGACTCATTTGAAGAGGATGCAGACGAAGTAACGGATGAGGAGGGTGCAGTCGAGAGCGGAGGTGCTGCTGAAAAACCGAAGAGAGAAATAGAGAATATATCGGAGGGAGCTCTGAGGAAGAGGCCAGAGGACACTTGGGGGTCTTCTTTCTTCTTCTGTGTGCAGACGAATCAAAAAGGGGTGTCGTTGGTTTCTCTACAACAAGGATCGAAGGGAAAAGACAGGAGGCATAAGGAGTGTCAAGGGGAGAGAGCATACTCAGCGTGTTTCCGAGATCAAAACAGCTTTGCTGTGTGGTGCCGAAATCGCGATCTGAGCTCGTTTCGACCTCCAAACGCACTATCACAGCGCTTGTGTAGGCTATTTCGTCTTTTTGTGCCAAAGGTATATACCAGATTCTGTTCGCCAGTTTAAGCATCTCGAAGTCTGCTACAGGTCTAGCAGAACTCGTCTAGGCAGTTCTGTTCAACTTTTTGAGATACAGTCAATTTTCTGCATCAAGGTATTTTAGTCACCGGCCATGGCTGAAAGTAGTGATGTATTCCGTATGTTGGCTGTTGAGGATAAGTTGGATGGTACCAACTACCCATTATGGGCTTATATGATGCGACATGTTTTGGTTGCAAAAGGATTGTGGAACATTGTGCAGGGTGTTGAAAGACGTCCTGTTACACCTGTAACGACAGGTACTACAAATACAGGTGCTGGAGCTGATGAAGATGGTGTCGAAGATGATATTCCGCAGATTCCTGTTCGTGTTGCTGTTTCTGTTGCACCTACTGCAGAGCAAATTCGTTGGGATGGCAGAGATGCCCAGGCACATGCATTGATAGCTTTGTCTGTCAAACGTGCCATTATTCCTCATATTCGCTCTTTCAGAATAGCTAGGGATGCTTGGGATACACTTACCACATTGTACCAAGCTAGGAATGAGGCTCGTCTTGCTTACCTCCGAAAACAATTGGAGAGTGAGCACATGAATGAAGGTGATTCTATGGATAGTTTCCTAACAAAGATCAAAGATTTGAAGGAACAGTTGATTTCTGCTGATGAGGTTATACCAGATAGCTCACTTGTGCAGACCGTTCTGAATGGTCTTCCTGATTCATATCAGAGTTTTGCTTCTACTCTTCGGTTGATGATGAAAGGCAATCCGAATGCCTTATCATTTGAGGAGTTAGTCTCTGTTCTGTTGCAGGAAGATCAGTCCAGGCAGAACAGGTCCATTATGCGTGTTGCAGATCAAGCTTTCTTGGCTAGTCAGAAGGGCAAAGGAAAATGGAGCTCTTCTACTAGTAAGCAGAAATTTGCAAATGCTGCACATTCGAAGAACCAGGATAAAGATGAGAAGAAATTAGAAAAGCAGAAATTGTTTTGCAAGTACTGTAAAAGGAATGATCATATCATAAAGAACTGTTCAAAACTGGCTGCAAAAGAGGCAAAGAAAAAGGAGGCTGGAATGGTTGTTGCAGAAGCCTCTCCACCAAAAACAGAGTCTGCTAATCTTGTGCAGGAAGAAGAATGGGCGTTTACTACTGTTTGCAGTTTTGACCCATTTTCTCATGAGCAGTGCATGTCTGCAGTGGACTCAGATGTTTGGTACTTTGATAGTGGGGCGACCAACCATATTACCTCGCAGTGCAGTTTCTTCTCTTCACTCGAGCCTGCCCCTACAGGGAATACTGTCACATGCGCCAATATCCTATTATGGGAGTTGGTAAGATCATTCTGACTACTGTTGATGGTAGTTCTTTCACCTTGTCAAATGCTTTATTTGTGCCAGGGATCAAAAAGAACTTGTTATTAGTTTCTGCATTAGCCAAGATTGGTTTGGTTGTGAAATTTGTTGATGACAGGTGTACAATCCATGATTTGTCAAATGGCGATGTGATTATTGCTTTTGGCATTTTATGTTGTGGGCTGTATAAGCTCATAGACTATGAAAGATCTGTTAATGATTCGGCATGTGCAGTTCATGATTCTCAGGCTATGTCAGATGCAAAGCTTTGGCATGCACGCTTTGGTCATCTGAATTTTGCTAGTTTGCTACGCCTGCAGAAATCTGATATGGTGTCTTCTTTGCCCAAGCTTGAGGCACCCGGAAAACATGTATGTGAAGGTTGTATTTTGGGCAAAATGCAGCGTTCCTCCTTTCCAAAAGATGGTTCAGTTCGGGCTACGCATAAATTACAGCTTGTATATAGTGATGTCTGTGGTCCTATGCAGACACCCTCTTTTGGAAATTACCTTTACTTCGTGACTTCCATTGATGATTTTTCCAGGCATGCATGGGTATATCCATTGAAGGCAAAGTCCGAAGTGTTCATGTGCTTTAAACAATTTTTGGTTTTGGCTGAAAATCTGTCAGCATGTAAAATGGGCACCCTCCGTTTTGATCGAGGGGGGGAATATATGTCTTTTGATTTTAATGCATTTTTGGCTGAACGTGGGATAAAACACCAGTGTACAGTGCCATATACACCTCAACAGAATGGAGTTGCTTAACGAAAGAACAGGTCACTCATGGAGATGGCGAGGTGCATGGTCAAAAGTTAGGCTTTACCACATAGTTTTTGGCTTGAGGCTGTCGTGTGCAGCATATGTACTGAACAGGTGTCCCACTAAAGCGTTGCAGTCTATCACTCCATATGAGGCTTGGCATGACCGCAAGCCATCTGTTGCTCATCGGCGTGTTTTTGGTTGTTTGGCATATGCATTAGTGCCTGAACAACATCACAGAAAATTGGATGATAAGGCAGTAAAATGTATTTTTGTTGGGTACAATTCTGAAAGTAAAGGCTATCGTCTGTATCATCCACAGACTAAACGCATTCTGGTTAGTCGTGATGCTGTCTTTGTGGAAGATGCTATTCAGCCATTGCTTTCATGTACTAAGGAGACATCTATTAGCTCCAAAGACATGTATGATACGTTGATGCCTCTTTTTACAGGTGGACAGTCTAGTGCTGGTCCTAATGAGGCAACTTCTTAGCCTTTGCAGGTTTCATATGATGATGCAGATCGTTCTATTTCTGATGCAGATTTACATGATGCACTTGTTGATGAGAGAGCTGATATTGAGCAGGCAAAAACTATGCCAAAATGGCTGGTGTAGACTTTGCGTGTCAACAAATTAGATGCACCTTTGTCATACCGTACTCGTTCAGGCTCTCATAGTGCCTCCTTTGCATCAGATTGCTATGCTATGGCTGCGTCTAGTCTCTGTGATGAGAATGAGCCTGTTTCTTTTGATGAAGCACAGAATTCAGAAAATTGGATGGCTGCCATGCAATCTGAATATGATGCTATAATGAAGAATGGTACATGGTCTTTATGTGACTTGCCTCCTGGCAAGAAGGCCATTGGCACTAAGTGGGCATACAAGCTGAAGCGTAAATGTGATGGTACAGTTGACAGGTATAAGGCTATGCTTGTTGCAAAGGGTTATGCACAGGAAAGAGGCATTGATTTTGATGAGACCTTTGCACCTACATACCGTATGACTACTGTTCGGAGCATTTGTGCACTTGCAGCCCATCATGGTTGGAATGTACATCAGTTGGACATTAAAACATCATTTTTGAATGGTGATTTGCATGAAGAAGTGTATGTTTTTCAGCCCCGTGGCTTTGTGCAGAAAGGGCATGAAAACCAGGTGTGCAGGTTAAAGAAGGCATTATATGGTTTAAAGCAAGTACCACGTGCTTGGTATGAGAAGATACATGCCTATCTGGTTGCACATGGTTTTGTGAACAGTCCAACTGAAAGCACCTTATATGTTAAGCGTGCTAATGATGTGCTTCTGATCATTGTTGTCTATGTTGATGACATGCTGCTCACTGGTCCTATTGAGAAGCATATTGCTGATTTCAAGGCTGATTTGCATGCCTCATTTGAGATGTCTGATTTGGGGCATTTGCATCACTATTTGGGCATTCAGTTTATGCAAGTTGATGGTGGAATGGCTTTGTGTCAAACGAAATATATTGACACATTATTGCAGCGTTTTGGCCTTGAAGACTGTAAGCCTATTGCCACTCCTATGGAGACAGGTTTACTATTGAGTCTTCATGATGCTGGAGATGCATTTGATGCTGTTCTCGATCAGCAGGCTGTTGGATGCTTGATTTACTTATGCATTACTCGGCCAGATATTCAGTTTACTGTCTCACAGATGAGCAGGTTTATGCATTGCCCAGGAGTCACGCATTGGAAGGCGGTTAAGCGCATCTTTCGCTACTTGAGTGGTACTCGACTACTTGGGTTGTTTTATCCCAAGGGGGGATCACTACCGCCAGATTTGCATGCTTTTTCTGACTCAGATTGGGCTGGTTGCTATGACACTCGTGTGTCCACCAGTGGTTTTTGCTTCATGCTTGGTAGCTCATGTATATCTTGGTTGAGCAAGAAGCAGCCTATTGTGGCCACTTCCAGTTGTGAGGCTGAGTATAGGGCAGCTTTCACAGCGGCTGTTGAGTGTGTGCGGCTCAGACGCCTTATGGCTGATTTGGGTGTTGGCCAGTCTTCTTCCACCACCATCTTCACTGACAGTCAGAGCGCATTGGCAGTTGCGAGGAACCCTGTGTTCTATGCTCGCACTAAGCACATTGAGGTGCATTATCACTATGTCAGGGAGAGGTTCTCTGCTGGGGAGATCAGCTTGGCATATGTGCCCACGCAGGAGAACATTGCAGACCTTTTCACGAAGGCTCTGCCTAGGGAGAAGTTTGAAGCTTTCCGCAAAGCTTTGGGCTTACTTCCTTTTGTGGAGTGATTTCCACATAGCTTGGCACTTCCTTATACATGAGTGCCAGCTCATTGTTCACCGCATCACTCCCAGGGGGGATTTGTTGATATATTTAGGTAGTGATGTGTGTGAACACACTAGGACCGTCGGGGCACTTTTTTCCCTCTTTAGGAGGTTTTTTTCCCCCGGCTTGTATATACGCCTATTGCCCTAATGGGCTACATATCTTTGTACATTCTCTAGTAATACATTCAGTATTGTGTGTTTGTGCTCCAAGCTTCTTCTTCTTCCTTGTGCTGTTCGCGTGCTTCCACAGATGTCTAACTCCAACAATTTGCAAGAAGAGGTCTATGTGAAGCAACCTCCTGGATATGTTATGAAAGGGAAAGAACATATGGTTTGCCGCTTGCATAAAGCCTTGTATGGTCTCAAGCAAGCTCCACATGCATGGTATGACAAAATCCATAAACACTTGATTGCTCTTGGCTTCATATGTAATCCAATTGAAAGCACACTCTATGTACGCAAAAATGGGGCTGATCTTATAGTGCTTGTTCTTTATGTCGATGACATACTCTTGACTGGGTCATGTGATGCAAAACTTGACATTCTTATGGCTGATTTGTAGCATACTTTTGATGTCACTTATCTTGGTCTTTTGAGCTACTATCTTGGCATCCAGTTTGCATCCGTTGAGGGGGGACTTGTTATGCATCAAGCAAAGTATGTTGAAAAACTACTTCAACATTTTGACTTTGAGGATTGCAAGCCAATTTCCACACCAATTGAGACAAGATTCAGGTTCTTAGTTGAGGATTCTAGTGATGCATTTAACACTTCACTTTATCGGCAAGCTATGGGATGTCTTATATATGCATGCAACACAAGGCCGGATATACAGTATGCAGTTTCCCAGTTGAGTCGATTCATGCATAGCCCTGGCACTAAGCATTGTCAAGCAATAAAACGTGTGTTTAGATATCTCAGAGGCACTTTGAGCTTATGTCTCTTATATGGCAGAGATATTGAGCCATGCTTGCATGCTTTTAGAGATAGTGATTGGGCTGGTTGTTATGATACTCGCGTGTCCACTAGTGGTAATTGCTTTTTCCTTGGAGACTCATGTATAGCTTGGTTGAGTAAGAAGCAACCTACAATGGCGACATCGAGTTGTGAAGCTGAGTACAGAGCAATTTTCACAGCTATAGTGGAGTGTATATGGTTGAGACACCTATTGATGGATCTTTGCATGGAGATTGATGCTGCTACACATATTCTCACTCATAGTCAGAGTGCTTTGGCTGTTGTATGAAACCCAGTGTTTCATGCACGGACCAAACACATTGAGGTGCATAATCACTATGTGAGAGAGCGCCTTCATGCAGGAGATATTGATTTGGTATATGTGCCTACACAAGATAATGTGGTAGACATATTCACCAAAGCTCTTCCACGGGAAAATTTTGAAGCTTTTCGCAAAGCTTTAGGCTTATTACCTTATGGGGGCTGATCTTTCACTCCTTGTGTGTGTTCACATCATTCGCTCTAGGGGGTTTGTTACACTTATGTGTTCCTCGAGTAGCTTTGATGTGAAACTTTTCCCTATTCATGGACACTTTTTACTCTCATGCTGGCTAGAAGTTTTTTCCCCATGTCACCACATACTTGATACTGTCATATGTGGTGGTACTTTGTACTTAGGGATATTATTCAGCTCTTACTTCAGTTCAGTTCATCATCAATAGAGAGAGCTATTCTAGCCATCGTCTTCTCTGTGTGTCTTGCTACGTTTGTGCTCCTTGTGTGTGCTTCTCTTGTGTCTCTCGCACTTATACACACACCCAACAAAATAATGACAAATACACATGCCAAAAATAGATGGTGATACACGCCAATACAATGGTGATACACCTCCCACTCAAGAATGACTCCTACAAGATGGTCCAACCTATCACAAATAACTTGTGACCAAGTCCAAGTGAATCGAGATAAGAAATGAGCCAAAGCTATCACACAAGCATAATGCACTAACATAAGGTCTGATAAAACTTTGATAGCATCTCCCCTAAAAGACTATAGAATGAAATAATCATGTGGGAATCACTATCCACATATCCCAAGAATTGCATTGACAAATAAACTACCAAATCAATGACTACATGATAATACAATAGCCAATCCAAGTGACAAACATGTGTGCAACTGAGCCTTCACTCTAGATCATGTACCTGCAAAGAAAACAAGAACATGCAAATACTAACCAAGGATCCAATTAATCTCTCACAAAATTGTGTGCAGTAAGAAAATAAAGCCATATCCAAGTGGCATAAACAAATATTATCATAATGCCATTGTATATGAACAAAAAAAACCACGACCTCAAATCAAATATGAAATGACATAAACTAAAAAGAGTACCACAATGCCATTTTACATGTCAAAACTTGACATAAGCCACTCTAATCTCATATGGAGGAGCATCCATATAGATCATACATATTCAAGGCCTTCACGTTCTAAAACTAAGAGCTTGCACACCAAAAAATATCTCTAATGGAAGTTCCAAAGCAAAATGAACCTCAAAATCAATTCGGGTTTCTATGATGAAAAGATGCTGCTTTGTATTTTGTTGTTTCAAGGCTAATAACCTCTAAATCTCAAAGTTTTCTCCTCACCAAACTTGAAAAACTTTCTTTTGCTATGCAAAAACACTTAGAACACCTCAATCAGGCCTATGTAGCTCAAGATATAAGCAAAACAAGCATCTAATGTCATTTTGATCTTCACTTGCAACACTGTTTCTCTATATTTTGTGTTTTTGGAGACCTATACTTTTGAATCTGGAGTTGTATTCTTCTAGAAAATTGTAGGTGCTTTCTCAAGCTACGCAAAACAAATTGAATCACTTCAATCCAAACTTTAGAACACAATTTATAGGTAAAATTTTTAGCTACAATCCAAGTGATTGTGGATTTGACTTCTATATCACTCTTAGTTTTTTGAATCTCTGGTAGAACAAAACTACGAATCAAATTGTATACTCATATGTGATTTGTAGATCTTTGTGTAAGCTACACAAAAAAACTTCAAATTGCATCAATCCAATCTTTCTAGCTTGAGTTATGGTCGAAATACCAATGTGCTATCAAGAAGATGCTGACCTACACATTCACCTCTTGTACCCTAAGCTTCCATTGAATCTCCTTGCACACCAACCTTCAACAAACTTTGATACCAATAAGGACCTTTCATGGGCTAAAAAAGAGAAGCAAGGAGAAGATGGATGGAGAGAGAGAGAGACAAGGAGAGACACCCACACATGCATGGGAGCCTCGACACCCACATAATGATCTTTTTGAGGGCAATGATCTATAAAAGATGTATGTATATGAATATAGGGATAAAGTTACATGACCCTTACATCCCCAAGACTCTCCTCATATTTCAGACTATGGTGGCCTTTCTACCATGTTTGGGGGTCTCTTTGGTGGCCCATTGGGTTGGCTCGGAGTCCTTATGGGACGCTTGAACCCTCTCCCTATGGGGGAGGGGGTTCACATAAAATTGTTTTTTTCATAAATAAGAAGCTACAAAAAGCTATTGGATGGCATACCTCTCACGTGAATTCAAATTCCAAAGCAAAATAATGGATTTAAAATTATGTACATCTGATACCACTAAGAGATGCATGGAAAATATGAACTTCGTGAGTTCAAAAGAAAAATATGAATAATCTAATGAATCTAATTACCAATATTGAGAAATCAACATACCTACAAAGATGAAACTAAGATATCTAGCAATATAATACAACTAACTAGCAAGACCGAGTGTCCAAGCATCCAAGCATCCAACCAAGTGTCCGGTGGCACTTAAAAAAACTTCTTCCAAGACTAAGGCACCCACAACTCAGGATAAATCAAGCCTAAGATTTACAACCATTCAATTGGGAGCTCATATTAAGCTTTTAGACCAAAGGTTCAATCATGTGCCAAGGGAAAATCAAGGGCTAAACCAAGGTCAATATACATCATATTCTAACCCATAGAATCCATATATTTAAGCTTCCAAACCCATGATGCTTTAAAACATTATTCATATCCATAGGTGATAACTATGTACATTTTTGGGATGATTGCATTACTACAAAGTAAGATGGATTACTCTAAAGCAAAACTTGGAGCTATTCCTAAAAACTCCAAAATGGCACCTAAAATGCAACTTTATCTCTTATCATGGATCAAGGAGAATATATATGTATTATTGAACATATTAAAGAGTGTTTGTACTCAAATAGCATATGTGCAATGCCCCATTGAAAATGAGGATCAAGTAGCAATACTATTTAAATGAGGACACTCTTTAATATTCTTGTAAACATATCAAATAACGTTTGTACTCAATTCGCTTATGTGTAGTGTGCCATTGAAAAGGAGGATCTAGAAGCCCTACTTAAAGCCATTCTTGATAAAAATTTTGGACAAATAATATTTATTCTCAAGATCCAAAATTCTTAAGTTAGAGGATGTCATAAATTCACTCCAATTGCCCTGGTTATAAAAGCTAATAAATGAATTCATTGTAATCGAACAAAGCATTTATGAAAAGGAAGCTTTCAATTAAATCATTGCGAAATAT
This sequence comes from Ceratopteris richardii, assembly GCA_020310875.1. Lineage (NCBI taxonomy): Eukaryota > Viridiplantae > Streptophyta > Polypodiopsida > Polypodiales > Pteridaceae > Ceratopteris > Ceratopteris richardii. The sequence goes on from CM035409.1 coordinate 50,535,633, forward strand.
GTGGCAAGACCAATCATGCTACAAAATGTTTGAGACTTCTCAACAATGGCAACAACAAGCAAGGAGCAATCAATAAAAAACCAAGCAATGTCAACATAGCAGAGGAAACAAATGAAGAAGAAATTCAAGTCAACTTCAACTATGAAGATGTGTTCTAACACCTTCTCCTTTGTACCATTGTCATAATTAAGTAAGAAAGGATCTGTACCACCCATGAGTTTGATGAGGAAAGCATATACAAACATTGCACCACCCTTTTTGTACATGGGAAGGAATATGCATTTGTACCACCCTAACTTGGTTGTGAGGAAAGTATAGTTCCCAGAAAGCTATTTGTATAATCAAGTCAAGTGTAGGATTGTTAGCTATGAGCTTGTAACCACTTGTGAACACCATCTTAGTGAGAGAAAATCTTATCCTTCTCTTTGATTGGCCAAAGTACTAGCAAAAGCTGTATAAAAAAGGGGACATCTTTCTAATTGTATCTAAGGCATACTTCCTTTATCTTATCAGTGCAAATACAAGAGAAAGTTCTCTCTCTCTCTCTCTCTCTCTTTCTCTCTCTCTCTCTCTTTGCTTGTCTATGGCATGAAACAAAATGTCTGCATCATCGTACTTCTGTTGCCATAGTAGCCGAATGCTTCATGGAGATTAGTATATCAACTCTGTCTATGGCATGAAACAAAATGTCTGCATCATTGTACTTCTGTTGCCATAGTAGCCGAATGCCTCATGGAGATTAGTATATCAACTCTAGATAATGAAGAAAAAAATCAATTTGTTTAGCTAAACCACATGTGCTTTTACTTCACTATCATCCTCAAGGACTTCGCTACCATCGTCAACTCAACATTCTCGATAGCACCACCATCAATTTTTATCTCTAAAAGGTTCGTTTTTCAATGTGAATTTTGGATGGAGACTCACAAACATACAAATGCCTATCTAAAAACCTAGATTAAGATGTTATGATGCCGACTCATAAAATGTCTCACATTTTGTTACACAATGTCAAGACAGAATGGAGGGCATCTTAAGGCTTTCCATGCCCAAGTGTTATTACACTATGCTGACCACTCAAACCTATGGGCTAGTCTTTGAAATTCCCTTTATCATGTAGATACTTTGATGGCTTCTCTCCTCCCTTCTCAGGCGACTTTGTCTTGTTCGCTTTCTAATACTACGGATTTCCATCACTTTTTCATAAAAAGCAGCAGTTTATTTTCCTCTCGCTATTATAGAAATAGATATGACAATGCGATATGGGCACAACAGTGCTGGACATGCTTGATATGTACATGGAAGATGCGTGGAGAACCCTCATCGGTCATAGGATCAATCAATCGACCAGGGTCCTCTATACAGGCGCGACGTTCCTCGACCCATCCTAGAGGATGGACCCCAATCGAGACTGGATTTCCCCAAACGCTTTTAGTATATAGTAGTTAGCTCACTCTCGCCTTCCGTTCCAAAATCCCCCTAATACACCATCGCTCTCTCTCTCTCTCTCTCTCTCTCTCTCTCTCTCTCTCTCTCTCTCTGTGTACAAGAACTAGCAGGACCTTCACCAGTGTACACGCCCAGGTGCTCAGAAAGACATTAACAGCTCAACTTATATCCTACGCGGTTTAATTTGGAGCCAATTAACAATGGGAAATGCGGAATAAGTTAGGACACGTCAGATCATAAGTCAATATTTGGGTTTGCTTTCAGGATAAGAGATCAAGTACCCAAAGGACTTCATCTGTGAAAATGGAAAGATCTGCACAGGCGCAGCCCTCCAGCCTCGCAAACTTTTATGGTGGCGTTGTGCAGGACGTTATCCAGAACCTCCGGCCTGAATTCGAAGCAGAGGGGGTGGATGAGAGCGTTCTTGACGAGCTACAGACGGTATGAAGTCTGCTAGAATTTGCATGACATGACATTTTGTACTTCTGCCCTTTGCATGAGATGCCTCATAGTCAAGACATCGCATGTGATCTAATTTGATATTGTTAAGGCTAGCGATCGAGTGTCATCAGGACCAACGACAAAGCTGGACTCAAAGTACAGCAGTTCATTTGAACCATTATGTGTTGAATGCATTAAACAAGTACTGCGAAGAGAAAGGATCTTTTTTTTTTTCTGTTTGCACATCTTAGATAACAATCAAATGCACGTTTCATAAGATTTGAAGCCATATTAAGCTGAACCTTAGGAACAAAAGGATATCATTTCCTGTAGATGCAATCGAAGATTGGTTGGTCAGAGCTATCGTAATCTGCATGACGTGCTAGCAGAGGGGAAATATGCAGTAATTACATGTTGTCAATGCCTTTCATGTTGTGAACATGTGCTTCTCATGCTTTATATGCAAATGTCTTTTTAGAGCATAAGAAGTGGACATAAGTTTTTTTTTGCGAATCTTGAAAACAAGGTCTGCTCAGCAAGACCAATTATCAACAAAAAGAGAGTGGATTTGTTAAACATTATAAATGTTCAACTGTGTCCTCTGTATATGAAAGTGTTATTGTTTGCATATTAGAATCATGATAGTCATTTAATTGCCCAAGGACCACAATTCATAGAGTGGTGAATCTGATCAGGTTCATGGGTGTGTGCGTTCGGTCTTCTTATATCATGAGCGAAAATGGATGATACTATAATTTTTCTGTTTACTAAAGCTAAATTCATACAGTGGTGGATCAGATCAGGTTCATGGGTGTGTGCGTTTGGTCTTCTTATATCATGAGCGAAAATGGATGATACCATAATTTTTTCTGTTTATGAATCAAAATGGATGATTTAGTATCCGTTCTGGTTCAAACGAATCAGAGAAACTTGTATGCATTGCTATGCATGTATACATGTACGTCTGTCAGATTCTCTGAAGAGTTTAAGATTCCTGTACATTGCATGCTCTTGATTGAATAGCCCAAGAGATCTTATGGCATGTAAATGTATAAGGTAGTGCATTTTCTCAGGGCTGGATTTTATTGAAAGGTTATTTGGTGTTAATAATGATAACACCACAGAACGTCTTGTATAACTTTTATAATATGCATAATATTTTCCTCGTGAAAAAGTTTTCAATTTTTGTATGACTATTTAAACATACGGAAATTTTCCCATATGATTTGTTTTTTGATGGGTAGTTGGAGAGTGTGGTGAACCTATGCAGGTGGTTGGAACATAAGTAATACACGCAATACCTATATGTTATTGGGAGAGTGTTTCTGGCTTGGAGTTTAGTGTATTGTGCCATACTTCCAGAAAGAAAGGAGTGAAATCGGGAGTGTGAGACAAGATTTGCCAGAACAGAGTTACAATCCATATAATGGCATGGTTACATAGCTGTGTGTGTTTGGAACCTTGCATTTAGTGTACATTGTCTTTTTGTAAGTGCTCTTCATTTAGTATCCTTAGACAGGGTCGTGTTGTATTCAAAATGGGATTTTGCCTGATCCGATAATGGTATGGTTTATATGGTCGCAGCTCTCTAACTCATACTTAACAAAAAAAGAGCATCGTAGCAGTCTAAAGGAGGTCTGTAACACATTTCCAGCCCTCCTTATAATCTCAAACTTACAAACATGTTCTTTCGCTTTGATCATGACGGATAAAAAGAACTGACAGTTTATCTTCTCTTGCTTGTCACCGTTACCCTTCTGCACTCAAGGTTATCTTCCTATCCTTCCTCATACAGCTATTCTTAGCTAGTACACATTATTTTCCATGGGGCATAATCAAATCAGACGATTTTCTCTAGGCCTTTAATCTGAGGTGGTTACATGAGTCTAACTCTGTGCCTTCCCAGCTTCATTCTTGCCTGGAATGCACACTTGAGACTTAGCCAAAGCAGCTCAATGCATCGCGGTTTCCTCTTTCTGTCTTCTAGCACTTGAAACACCATGAATGGATATACTTCTCGCTTATCATCATTCCAATCATCACATTTCTCTATATCTTTGCTCATTTGCCTCTAATTCTTGGAGATCCTGATCCAAGCCTTGAATGCTGCCCAAAGATTAAACAGCAATAGTCTAACATAAGGCAACATTTAGAGGATCATCATACTCTAAAATTTCGGCTTCTAGGGTTTTATGAGTAAGTTTGTTTTTTGAAGTAAAAACAAAATTGAATGTATGAAAGATAGGTGGTTGATTACTTACTGGAAATGAGCAACAAGAGATGGCAAGTGTCAAATAGAAAATTCAAATAATCATGATATAATGCTCATCTTTGTTTTAGGGTATGAGTCATGATTTTGCATGGCTCAGCCTCAAATTTTCAGGGATATTTATTTTATTGCGAATCTTAGATATAGACACATTACATTAGTGCTGATCATTTATTTATTCTCTAGTTTCTGTCTTCTTCCAGCTCTGGGAGACAAAATTAAAGAATGCAAATGTTCTGCCATCAGATTATAGAAGGCCGATACTATCCCCCAAGTTCAACTTGAATGTCAATCCTGCTTATGAAGGGGAGGGCTGGACTCCCACTGTTGATAATGTATTTGCAGAGGTAAGAAGTTACTTTGTTAATGCCATTCTGTCATCTTTGTTGTAGTTGTTATTAACACTTGACTTTCCAGATGCAGACTCCTGCCATTGTGAGTACGCCTGGTATTGTGAATACTCCCGGCATTGTCAGTACTCCAGGCATAATGAATACTCCTGGCATTGTGAGCACCCCTAACATAGCAAATACTCCAGTACCAGGGAGCATTCCATCTCTCCCTACGCCTTTTTCAAGCACTGCAGAAAAGCATGAAAATTTCAATCATGATGATCCCAGACCAGTTCCAGAAGATACTGTTGCACACTCACTGGATTTTATGGTAACATACAATATAATTTTTGGTTGCTTTACATTTTGTCTTTGTATCTTTTTAGAAAGATCCAGATTGTTAAGAATTTAGGACCTTTTTTCTTCGACTGTGGGAGTTATACTTTCACACACTTAGGTTTATTAGGTGAATCTAATTATTGTTATCAATTTCTTGTGTATGTTTTTTGGAGAGGATCTTATCATTAAAGAAGATCATGCATGAGGATCATGATTGCTGTATGATAGGGGGATGCCCCCTGTATGGGTGTGAGCCTAAGGGATGATACTTGAGAATATTGCACATAAGCTGATTTCTCAGAATTCAAGTTTCATATGAAGAACATGGTTGAGATTAGCAAATATAGATCTCCAAAGGGCTAGTTTTCGGTTTTCACATTGTGGTATTGTCATGTAAAGCGTAGCTTTGGACTTTTCAGCTTGTCAATGATCCAGATCGTTTTTTCGTCATGCTGCACATTTCAAACCAAAAGTAATGGTGAACTTGTGCATGTCTGAACTACCAGGCAATATGGTTGACACAAGCCTCCTGCCACTGGTCTTTTATATATCTGCAGTTCCAGAAATCACACTGCGTAGATTCACCAATGCTATGTTTTTCACGCAAAGTTCAATTTACAAGCTTTCCAAAACAACTCTTCAGACAAACAGTCTTTTAGAGGCGAGCAGTTAATCCATATATTTTCACTCCTAGTAATCCACAAATAACTGGGGTAACTTGGTCCCATCCCTTGTGACAACTAATGTTGAGATCCATCTTCTCTTTCAATTGTGTGAGGAGTATATAATCCCACTTTTTTTGTATTTACTTAGGGATCAATCATGCCATGTTTAAGGATATCTATGTTCTATGGAAATCGAAGTGTCAAAACATTTTTTAACTTCAATTTGAACCTATGGCTTCTTATAGACAACCCTTGCTTGATGTGTGAGCAAAGGTGGTAAGGTTTGTAAGCTTTGATTCAAACGAGGTTTGAGTGAAGAACCTTCCCCCAAAAGTAAGGTTCACTCACAAAAAGAAAAACATTGGGAAAACATTACTAGTAATAATATAATGAATCATGATAAATGTTAGTAGTTTCAACATCCAAGTTCAAATTGGAAGTCGGAACATAAAATAAGTAGATTCTTTAATTCATTGGACATTATCTACCACATGAAAAATTATAGTTATTAATGTCATGCATACAAGATACATATGACACGTATACATTATACAATGTTCATAAAAATACCAATAAACATTTCCAAATAAGACATTTGTCATAGTCAAAAGTCTAAATAATTCATGATCCAAATGTCATATGAAATATCACAAATCCATCATGGAAGACAATTAATTATTAAAATCCATCCCCTTTGATAAAAATGGTGTCAAAGATGACGGAATGTCTCTTGTAAATTGGCTCCATAAATGGAATCAAACTAATCTGAGAGAGAGAGAGAGAGAGAGAGAGAGAGAGAGAGAGAGAGAGAGAGAGAGAGAGAGAGAGAGAGAGAGAGAGAGAGAGAGAGAGAGAGAGAGAGAGAGAGAGAGAGAGAGAGAGAGAGAGAGAGAGAGAGAGAGAGAGAGAGAGAGAGAGAGAGAGAGAGAGAGAGAGAGAGAGAGAGAGAGAGAGAGAGAGAGAGAGAGAGACTTTTTAATATCTATTAGAGGCCAAAATCGGCCTATGAGACAAAACATATACATCAGTATGATCCAATCCACTGTGATCCCAAAAGGAAAATAAAGTGTAAGTACAAAACAGAGTATAAAAGGAGTGGATAATAATAGCTGGCGTCGAGGGTGTGGGGTGCTATGGGCATGCACTCTATATTCTCCATAGGTGAGATACAAATATGATATGCATAGGGAGTGGAGGCTCAGTGGTGTCATAACCCTCTAAATGTCTGTAGTGGGTGTAGGATTAGATGCATTGGTGGGTAAGGCATCGTGGCGATCCGCAAAATGCTCTGCACATCGAGGTCGACAGGGGTGCGTTGCGGACGTCTCCGTATCTCCATGTCATGGCGTGCATGAATCGCCTGAATCTCTCTCTTGTGGGGACGGGCTCTCCGGAGTGGGGGTCTCGGTCGTCGAGACTGTTGTCTAAGCTCCTTTGTTCTCTGTAATGTGACACCCCGCGTCGATCTAGGTCCTCGGGTGGGTGTGGGTCTGAAAAAATCTGTAATATAAGTCTGGGAGGGTCAAGTGTATCTCCATCTGCCGCTGGAGAAGTGATGCACGGCGGCGCTGGAGCTCTACTAGGAAACGACCTAGAGGGCGCTCGTCCTCCGTCTCCAATAAAGCCCTGATCTCTCTGGGCCCCTTGAAGAGATGTGGGTAGCGGTCTCTGATGTCCTCATATGCCTGGCATCTGCATGTGTACAGTGTAGTGCTCCTCGTCTTCCACCTCCTCTCTGCATATCCTGCATAATCTCTCATCCCTGGGGGAATGTTTCACACTCCCAACTTCAATCTCGAGCTGGTGTGATGATACTTTGAGCTGCCCAATGGCCACTCTCTGGTGCCATGTATGTATCCATGTATGGTGGTCTTTGAATGAAACTATCCGCTGTCACAGTAAGGAAGCCTCTTTGTGGAAAGAGGCTCCTGTGGTGCTAACCATGTCTCCCTGAGGTGTATCTATAGTAGGTCCTGACGGATGATCCTGTTCCTCTCTGAACGAGAGAGGGTAATGTAGGGGCAAGAGAGGTCATATTGAAAAGGGGGGAGATCTGTAATGCTCATGCCATGGTCTGCTAACCATCGGTAGGTCTGTGCGTACCATACTCTCTCATGCCTTGTCTCTGCCAAATGTCTAGAAGCCTGGTGAGTCTCAAATGCAAGCCTGGTGAGTCTTTTGGTGGGGAGCTCTCTGACTCTCAGAATAAAGGCCACCAGCTGAAAGAGGGCTTCCACTAGCATCGGTGGTGTGCCAAGCTCAGCTCGTATAATGTCATGTGGGACGGAGGGCTTGCTGCGGAGCAAGCGTGAGATCATGGTGACCTGGGGCCTCTCAATCCGCGTCCACATCGCCTCCGTGATCCCTGGTGCCCATACTGCCGCTGCATACATCAATGCGGGTGTCACCAGAGTATCAAAGAGCCACCCCTTAGTCCGGGGCTCCTGAAAATGTGCCTGAAAGCAGAGTCTCTCCAATCTTGCCATTGCCGCATAGCCTCGCGTCAATCTCTCTCTCGCTGCCTGTGCCATGGAGAATACCCTGTGCTGCCCGAGAAGGTGATACCTAGGTAGACTGTAGACATAGGAGTCCACTACCTCTATCTGTCCTCCAACTTTGGTGAAGGAGGCGCGATGGCGTACTGCCCTGGAGGTATGGAAGATCATGACCTTGGTCTTGCCAAGGTTCACTGTGAGTCCTCTCTCCATGCAGAACGTATCGAGCACCTGTAAATGTGACTTCAACCCCTCCTGTGACTCTGCAAGCAGAACAATGTCATCAGCATATAATAGGATGTGTACTGGCGTACCTCCGAGGTCTCCTCCTAGCCCTCCTGCTTGCTGTATATACTCCGTGATCTCGTCGATGTAGAGACCGAAGAGAGTGGGTGAGAGAGGGAAACCTTGTTTCACACCAATGGTGCTAACAAGGCTGTTTGATAGGCCGCTGGGGCAGCGCACACCCTTCCTGTGACTCGTGCATACAAAGCATGGATGGCCCATAGCATGTCTGATGGTAGCTGCAACTCCTGGAGTCTCCGTAGTAGAAACATCTAAAGTGAATTGAAAATGAAAGCCTAACCATGTGCGGAAAGTGACGTGGTTCTAACACCATAGAGAATGATCACATACTACGTAGTATGAGAGAGGACTACAAATGATACTGTGCGTGGGCCGCAATGGAACCAAGATGAATAGACCTATGAATGTAGTACCGGTGGGGGGGGGGGGTGTGGATGGAGGATGTGAGATATGGGTGTCAGATGAAGAATGACATGCTAGGGCTGAGGGTGTGGATAGTTGTCTCCACTCCATGTGGTGCTCATGAAGTAGTCGGATCCTAATCTCTCATGCTTGTATAGCTTGGGTCTCCTATACCCAGGATGCGGTATTCTCCTAGCTCTTTGAGTGTGTGGCTCCTTGAGAGTGAGCCCTTGGCCACTGGGGATCTATCATGGCTTGATCCTCTGAAAGAAATGAGTGATCCTATGTTGTATGCCCTCACGTGCTTCTTGTGTAGGCTGAATCAGATTCTCACATCTTTGGTATGCCGCAATGAGGAACCATCCAAGACGACACTGATCCACTCTCCTCATACACTGTTGTAATGATCCCTTTATCTGAATCTGAACCCTAAGCTCAGCATACGCAGGACATTGTATAACAAAATGCTCCTCATTCTCCACCTTATGTCTGGCAAATCAGGCATATGGGATCTTGGTATCATGCTAGCTTGACCTCTCTCAATCTCAAGCGAGTATGGTGATACCCTAAGTTGCCCAATAGCCGCTTGCATGTGATGTGGCATATAAATCTGCATGTAATGAGGCTTCTCAATGAACCCCTTGTATGAAATCTGTAGAAAAAGCTCAAGATAATGGAGCTTTTTCGATGGTAGTGTCTCCCTAGCCAGGATCCACATCCTCTGTATATATTTGTGCCATAGCTCTTGTCGTATGATTCTATTTCTCTCATGTAAAGAGAGTGAATAGGTGGGGGCATGTATACCATACTGTAAGGGTGGTAGTCGGTCCATGTCAAATCCATAGTTTGCCAACCAATCTCTAGGGCATACCACCATGAAGTATCTCGTGCGAGGGAAAGATCTCGTGATGCCTGAAAAGCCTTGTACGCGATGCAGCTTCCATCCATATCCTGGAGTCTATGGAGCAAACATATTGCCTGGAACAAAGCCTCTACTAGCATCGGGGGTGTAGCGAGCTTTGTTCTAATGATGCCATGTGGTAGTGATCGCTTGCTTTGTATCAGCCTAGAAATCATTAGTACCTTGGGTCTCTCTACTAATGTCCATATATGGTCTTCAAGTCCTCGCCCCCAAATGGATGATCCATACATTAGTGAGGGTGTGACCAGTGTATCAAATAACCAACCCTTCATGCGAGGCTCTTGAAAGTGTGCCTGATGACACTGTCTCTCCATCGATTCTAATGTTGCTTATCCACGAGTGACCCGATCGCAGGCTTGCTATGCCATAGAGAATGTACTAACATGGCTGTAAAAGTCACCCCAATAACCTTATGAACGGGTGATCTCAATGTGTCCACTAGCAAGTGTGAATACACTCTATCTCCGTATATGTGCTGATGTGCCAAAAATAAGTACCTTCATTTTACCGAGGCTCATTGAAAGTCCTCTCTGTGAGCAAAAATCATCTACATTGGCTCGCTGTAGATTCCAAGACCATGTTGGTCAAAGCTTCGCCCCAACATGGCCCGGGCAAGCATTCCCTACATGGTGTAGCTGTAGCATTCCCTACATGGTGTAGCTACGCGCCTTTACTTCATGGTTTTGGCCTTCGCTTAAGCCTGGTCTTCGCTGTTCCAAGACCAACATGGTGTAGCTGTAGCTGTAGCCTACATGGTCTTCGCTGTAGCCTTCATTAGTGTCTCTGCAATTCCTTGGCTGACTCTGAAATCAGGACAATGTTGTCTGCATATGACAAAACGTGTATAGTGGCTCCTCCCAACTCCACTCCTGGACATGATATTGTCATATAAATTCTACAATCTCATCAATGTGTATCCCAAATAGGGTAGGGGATAATGGGCACCCTTGTTTACTCTTGTAGTGCTAAAAGGGGATCGAAAAGCCCTTCTCGACATTTGACCCTACCAGATACTTCTCATATAAAGCATAGATCCCCTATGATAGGTCATCTATAACCCGAAGATCAAGTAGGCATCTAAAGATTCTCTCTCTAGGTATTGTATCAAATGCTTTGGAGAAGTCCACAAAGCGGCAATGTAGTCTCCTCTTCCTCACCCACACCTAATCAATCAGACTGCATGGATGAAAAGGTACGCCGAAAGCTAGGGTGCTCGAAATCATGCTTGCTCAGCAAGAGTGCTGAACTCCTCCTCTAGTATCGCTCCATAGACTTTGGCCAATATGGGGCCAATCATGATAGCGTGGTAAGTGCTAGGATCCATTATATCCCGAGACTTGTGAATAGGCACAATAGTGTGCTCTCTCCACGAGACCAAGAACCCCTCAATCAATGCTCGGTTGAAGAGGGGTGTGATGAGCGGTGCCAATACCTCTGCGCCATATATAAGATGGTCTTCCTGTAATCGAACCGGTCTTTGGCTCTCCATGCTGAAGACGTGAGATAGCTCTTCTCATCTTCTTTTGTGTGAAGAAAGTGGAAATAGTCGGACATGAGCTATGAGGTTTAGGTATCAATGGCTGAACTTGTATCTGATATGGACTCTGTGCATAGAGTTCATATCTAGTATACTCTATATAGCGATGCCATCTCATTGGATGTTGGATGGGGGTGAGTTGTCTCCTCTCCCGTAAATGACTCCATGCGAGAGAGGAATCCTTGCTCATAACTTATAAGTAAGTGGTATATGTCCCAATACTAGTGCTCCTCCCACTCCCTCCATTTATGACGGGTAAGTGACTCCATGCAGCATTGTGCCTATCTGTGTGATCTCCCTTGGAGCTTCATAAACTCTAAGGCATCATCGTAGCTCGTGACACTACTCATCATACCAGCTGATCTAGGGCATGGTCCAAGTGCATAGAGGAAAGGTATGTGTATGTTGGGTAAAGCTTCATATAGTTGAGTCATGCAAGATGGATGTGATATGTGAGGTGAGTGTGTATTAAGAGGATCATGTGGATTGAGTGAGAGTAGCTCTGAATGAAGATGGTGTGCATAGACATGCGAAAGCTTGTGTCTAAAATGTATGGTGGTATGTAGATGCCGAGATGGTGGGGGATATGGTGACAAAGAAGAGAGAAGAGTAAGGTATGTGTGTTTTGCCCCTAGTGGGTGTTGCCAATGACAAGAGAAGGGATGAGAGAAACTCCACGAAGAGCTTCGAGGATATAATCCAGGGTGCTCTGTCCACCACCATGTGGAAAACAAGTGAACACGCTAGATCTTGACCATCGATGCATCTCGTTATAAATAACGAGGTGGTGGTGACTACCGAACTCAAGAAGGTGTCTCACATACGCAATTGGATCTTGGCCTGTATCAAATGATAATCTGCAAGTCCCAAGATCATCCGAAAGTTGTACATGATATCTGGCTCACACTGCCAGATTTCATGTACAACAGACCTCACCTAATGTAGAGTAGTGAACTATGTCCCTCTCATAGTGGAGTCTATGGTGAATACATTATCTCTATTTGCGACTATCCCCATCACGCTTGGCATATGATGAACTTTGTGGGGGAAAATAGCATATGGCTATATATGTCCATCTCTTCCTATGGCTATATATATCCATCTCTTCCTTGCAAACTCAATGTGAACCCACATATATCATGCTTCCTCATCTCTCCTGAAAATCTAAATTTGTGTCTGGATGCCAAGTCTGAATAGAATCACCACACCACCAGAATCGCGTGAAGTGCCCTCTCTAGTGGTAGACTGGAAAGTGGATTCCCACTAAAATCCAGCTATATGGGGGTAAGCCTCTATCTCAGCTCTGATGTGTCTCTGTGATACATATGAAGTCATGTGCATCTAATAGTTTCTCCAAGTGGTCTTGCCGTGTCCACATTGCCCCATTGCAATTCCAAACTTCTCCTATGAGAGAAATGTCATGAAGTAGTGTTGTCTCATAGGCCACATACCCCTATTTGGTTGCTATCTTTCTATCTTCAAGTCTATGATATCTTTTGAGAGAGATAGGGAGAGTCCTTGTTTGATATATTTTGCTATCTTTTGATCTCTCTTCGAACCTATGATATATATATATATATATATATATATATATATATATATATATATATATATATATATATATATATATATATATATATATATATATATATTATATATATAGATAGAGAGAGAGAGAGAGAGAGAGAGAGAGAGAGAGAGAGAGAGAGAGAGAGAGAGAGAGAGAGAGAGAGAGAGAGAGAGAGAGAGAGAGAGAGAGAGAGAGAGAGAGAGAGAGAGAGAGGCTTAGGTATCTATTTAGAAGTTAGTACTATCATTTAGAGGCTACTAACTACATAAATAAATACTATAGTTTATAATTTTATATAGTATTCACATATTTATTATTACATCTTATTACATACATATTACAGAACATTTAAATCTACATATTATATCATACAATATATACAAATTACATAGTACATATTACATTCATACATAAATACATAGTGTTAGTTCATAATACATATATGTAATGTGTATCATGCATGTGTGTATTATGTATTATGATCTATTCTTATGTATGTATGTATATATTTATGTACTACATGTATGAATGTAATATGTGCTGCATAAATTGAATTTCTATATAATATGTAATTTGTATTTAATTATAATTATGTGTGTGTAACTAACTTTCTCTGTTCTTGTGGAATTCTATGGTTTCTTCGCAAGAAAATCTTCAAATTTATGGATTCTTTGCAAATGATGACAATCAACTTTGGTCAATTGCCCAAACGTATGTTTTTTTGGTCAAGTCTCAAGATTGAGTACAATTTGTTTGGGAGCCCCAAAATAATGATTTTGTTGTTCCTCTTGATCTAGAACCCATGATTGAGAATGCGGATCATTGGGTGAGGACTACAAGAGTTCAAAGACTAGTATGGAGATTCGATCCTTCTTGACAATACATTGTTGATTGGTGAGGATGAGCCTTAGAGAGGCAAAATCTTTCGAGTACAGAAGGAAGTGGGAGTTGGTAATGCAAGAAAATATCAATGCCTTAACATGCAAATGATGCTTGGGAGTTGGTTGAGTTTCCCAAATGTAGGAAAGCTATCCCTAAATGGGTGTTTTAAAATCAAACCTATCAATGGTAAGTCCAAGGACAAACCAATGTTTGGTGCATAGCATTAATCAAGAGTAGTTCTCTCTTGTTGTGAAAATGACTTTTCTTTGTGTTTGCTTTGCTCTCATTGATCATTTGGATTTGGAATTATAGTGAATGGATATAAAGATAGAATTGTAGTATGAGGATCTTGATTAGGAGCTCCGCATGAAGCAGCCATAAGGTTTTCTCATATGTAGTAAAGAGAAACTTGTATGCAAGGTTTGAGACAATGATACAAATAGTTTGATACTTTCTTGCTTATTCATGAATTCAAATGTAGTTAAGTAGATCACCATTCATATACAAAAAGGATAGATGGAATTTGATTGATTCTTGTGCTCTATGTAGATGATATTTTGCTTGTAGGAAAGTAAAAGAGCACAATAAATGCTCGAAATTCAAGCTGAATGCTGCGTTTTTTTAATGAGAGATTGGTGAAATTGAGTATACGTTGGGTATGAGGATATAGAAGGGGATAGGCAGCAATGCTTATTGCATGTCTCAAGAAATTATGTTGAAGAGGTGTTGGATATGTTTAATATAACTGATGCAAAAGCACTTTATGTGCCATTACAGCCACATGTTACACTCACCAAAGTTGAGACCAAACGATAATGAAGTAGTCAATTATATGAGAGGTGTTCATACACATCCGCTTGTTGATCACTCATGTATGCCGTGGTTGTTACTAGACCATATATTGCTCATGTAGTGGGAGTTCTGAATTGATTTATGGTTAATCATAGCAGAACACATGGAGATGGAAGTTGCAAGGATTTTGTAACTCAGACATGTCACGAGACGTGGATATATGTACATCCATCAGTAACTACATTTATATATTGACAATGGATCTATTTCATGGTGTTGTAGAATTCAATGAATTGTTGCACTATCTACTTTAGTTGTATATATGTCAGCTATTGAGGCCTCCCAAGAAGCCATATGGTTAGCATGCCTATGTAGTGGGTTTGGTATGCTTGATAAGACACTAGTCTTTGGCTGAGATAGCCATCTATCAAAAAATTCGATGTTGCACAGAGAATGTTTGGTATCACTTCGTTAGAAAATTACTGGAGGGTGCTCTGAACTCATTAGTCAAGGTCAAAACATCAAAGGATCTCATAGATGCACTCATTAAGTGCTTGCTAAAGATTCAATAGTATGTATGGACGGTGGGGGCTACATAGTTTAAAGGAGCTTCCTTTGCTCTTTAAGTGGGAGCTTGTTGGGCAATACATGCCCAATGACTCTCTAGATGTACTTACGACCCTTGCAGCTTGGGGCTCTTGGCAAGAGCTTTCTAGATATATTTTCCTACGTTGTTCGGCCCGAATTCGGGGTCTTCATAAGCATTTTATTGGGCTATGAGTTATCTGCGCAATTATAGAAGTGCTCATACTATAAATTTAGCTCAAATGCCCTAAAGCTCCGTTTTAAGAGAACTATAGTCTTTCAAGCTCATGATCATGGAGAGGTGGACATCTAATTTCACATGCTCTCTCTCTCTCTCTCTGCATCTTCCTCATGAGTTCCACACCTCCATTTCCAATATCATTGCCCCTATCAAGTGAGCGTCTCTCTCAGTTTTGTGGGCATTATCTCTAAGTTCTTTTCGAGCTTTTTAGGAATGTCTTTGGAGTGATTTCGGTATGCGTGAGAAGACACTAGTTCTACACCATGGTAATCAAAATGCTCTTTGTTTGACGAAGAATCCACATGTTTCATGCATGCACAAAACATATTAATATGACATATATCTTCTTTGTACATGTACTTAACAATGGGTTTATCTTATTACATTAGATTAGTACAATAGTACCCCACAATCTTCCATTTAGGCTTTGAAACAATAACTCACACACTGTAGGGACCCCCCTTGTCCCCCCACTTACCAAGGGGGGTTATACGTCAAGTTGCACTCTAAGTTTTGAACCCTAGACCTCATAGTCGAGGGTCCAAAGTGTTACTACTACACTTGGGTTCCCAACTTCCTCGGGAGGGGGGGAGGGGTCCAAGATAAGTGCCACACAATCTAGCATATGCTCTTACCAAGTGCCTCTTGAAGTCAAAACATTAACACTGAATTCAATTAGTGGGAGTTACATAGCTTGAAGGAGCCTCCTTGGCCTTTTTAAGTGGCAAGTTGTTGGGTGTAAAGGTCCAAGGGGTCTCCAAAATCCTGGAAAAGGTAGGAAATGGGAAACGGTAATATATATATATAATATATATATATATATATATATATATATATATATATATATGTGTGTGTGTGTGTGTGTGTGTGTGTAGATATACATATAAGGATATATAAATCATATGATATTATATAATATATTACCATTGACAATATCCATTTAAGCTCAAATTTCAAACATCAAGAATAAAATCTAAAGTTTATAAACCCTTCACATTCGAGTCAAGATAATAAAGTACATATGATGTTCAAACTACATGAATCAATTATCACACACATTGTACAATGTAGACAAACAAGATTAATAAAAATTAAAACATCAATGATCATATATTAAAACATAATGAAACACCAACACGATCATCAATCATTAGTGTCATACAATATACTGGTAACTGAGGTTGACTTGCAAGGAGGCTAGGTAGTAAGTGCTCACCTTTGAAGGCCCACAAGAGGAGGGAAGATAGGTGCTCAAGGGCACATAGACTCTAGTTGGCATGAATGTGAGAAAACACCAAAACCCAAGCACAAACAATAGGAAACATCGGGGCATTTCAACCTAATGAAGAACAAAAAAAATAATAGCCTGGAAACGCGTTTCCGATCGGAAACGGTTCGGGGAAACGGCGAACCGTTTCCGAAGGCCGGAAATGCCGTTTCTGGTAACTATGCCTTCAAGGGATAGTTGTGGTATGGATGATTCATCCTCATGCATGGCCCATGGGGCTGTGTTTTGCTTTTTAAAAGGCAGTGGAGGTGAGGAACATGAATAGGATTGAATGTCTATAGCTGAGATATGGATAATCTCCTAAATTTTAGCCATATGTTTTGGCACAAGAGTCTTATAGCAACTATTTACCCATTATGATTATATACCCTTGTGGCAGAAAATCTTAGACTCGGTTCACACAGAGTGGCGGCACAGTTTGTGCTGCCACTCGGATAAAAATCATTGGCTCATGAGAAAGCCTACTTGTTCCGGGTCCACCATTGTCTAGGACGGCCTTACCCCCTCGAAACAAACAGGTACCGCGTTAGTAATTCACTCTGATTGGTCAGGAAAAGAACTCAGCCAATAGATTAACAAATTGCTTTTGCTTTGAGCCCAGAGCTGCCGCCCTCTGTGAAAGAAGGAGAATTTCACTCAGGGTGAGTCAGCAGAAGCGTACCGCCCTGTCTGAACTCACCCTTATTTGATCATTGGATGTGGATGTCCTCCATTTCATATGAAACTCAGTTCGATTTTAGCTTTCACATTACCTTATATTTTGATAATGGTAGCTTCCTGGTATTCATTGTGCATCCATAAATGCAATATCGTTTGGAAGGGCTCACAAAGAAGACATTATGTATATCAAATCTTTTGAGGCTGCAGAGCTTGTAAGTGACCACTTACTCTGAAATTCTGTAGGCTCTTATGTTGCACATGATGTGCAGTATTTAAAATAATATTCCCCTTATTATTATTGTGTTGTTGTTGTTGTTGTTGTTATTTAAATCCTCTCTCTCCTGCAATTTTTATTTCCTTTTTTCGTTGAAGTTTTATTATCAATTGTAATTGTACTACTATTTCAAAAGTCAGTTTGTTTAATATTGGAACTTGCCATTGCTACCATGGTTCATCTTGTTTTTATGTACAATATTTGTTGGTCTTGTTCATTCAGCTAGTGCAGCAATATCTCTTCTGTGCCCGTTTCCAGTTAAAAATGATTGAACTGCACTGTGGAAGATAAATCTGATAGTCGAATCAAAGCCCTTCATGGAAACTCATATGCCCAGGACCGGCTTACGTTATCAAAGCAATAGCTCTTCTCTTTTCTTTCTCGATCTGAAATGATTGAAGTGCATCACAGAAGATAATTTTTGACAATGAAGTAAAAATTGAAGGCAGTTTATTTGTGGTGGTTAGATCACTTTATTACAATCTGATCCTCAGGCCTTTGATGATTACACTGAATTTGTTCAATCCAACTTCACTTCAACATGTATGATTGATCCTGAAGCATAGAGCTAACTCTGTTATCTCATGCAAATTCTACTTTTTAGCTAGAGGAATGAAACTAATTTTTATTTTTTATCTTTTAACATTGTGTTTGGATTAGGCTTTTCTATCTGTTTGCATGCTGCAAATTGCCAAAAATCCTGTTTAGAGTTTCCGTGTTGGAAGCCTGGAGTCTTAATATCTATATAACTAGGTTATCTATATATCTAGGTTATACAGACATCGACAAAAATCTATCACTCTTTTGCAACATTTGTTAGTCCATACTTTATTATTTTGATCTTTAATGCAGTCATACTACATACCAATTTTTTGTTTGCAAATTTCGGGTGTTTTCTGGCCATCTATTTTATTTCAGATGGGTTATATACAAATGTGCTAAAGGTAATTTTCATAATCTGGGGCGTTTTGAATATTTTGAGGCAATACTTGCTTGCTTAGGAATTGTCAACATCAGTTTGTATTCATTTTGATGCCAGGAAGCATTGTGCCTTGTGTCAGCAGTGAAAATGTGCATATTACTTTGGTTATCTATAGTCTTCTTAAAAGCAGGTACAATGAAATGTTTCTTGGTATCATTTTCAGGCTCCTCAATCTATTTCTCGGGAAGCAAATCTCTTTGATATGAACGTTGGTAGAGTTTCCAGTTGCTCTCTCTTTGCTTTAAACTTCACCTTCACATTTTTAACACCCCTCCCCCCATTCCCCTCCCCCTTTTTTCTTCCCCTTTCCCGTTCCCTTTTTCCAAACACAAAAAGGAAACAGAAAACAGAATTCCATCCCTCTGCACCCTCAGGCCCATGAAGAAAAAAGATTGTAAAGCACAAAGCTGCATGATTACTATTGTTTCGGCAATCACATGACACTGTTTGAATAGCTCATATAATGTATTTATTACGTGTCTGCTTTATTAGTGTATGTTGAGAACGGAGATGAGATGTATGGATACTCTCAAAATGAGCCACCAGAGACCAAGGTAGGCAATATACATCTGTGTGCATCTATGGAAATATACATTCTTTCGATACAGATGCACTTAATAACTGCAGACCATCTGGTTGTTCAAATGCTCTGGAACAGGACTACATGGATCTTTCTTTATCGAACAAACGTAAAAGAGATTATTATAGTTCTTTTCCACAGTTGGATGGTGCAACAGATGTTTCCTTTCCTCTTTGCAAGGTAAAACAAAGTTTCCCTCGTCTTCTGCTTCCCGTCCCTCTTCTTCTTGTTATTGAAGTTTTAAGCTCATTATTTCTGGCTTCTGGTTTTGATGTGTTAAATCAAAATGTTTGATACAGTTTCTACTGCATGTTATTGTGAGAATTTTGCTGAACTTTTTGCCATTCCTAGGACTTCAATACTGGAATTTCTCTTGCATTTACAAATAACAAATTTATCCGTGGACCAGGATGAAGAGAAAAGGTATGCTGATTTTATCATCACAAAGAAATTGGAGCTCAAAAATGCCAAAACATCTTTCATGGTACCACAGTTTGATGGTGTCGATGACAATTATAATGATGTAAGTGCTGTCTATAATACGTTGAAATCTTTCATCTGTAATTTCTTCTAAGCATTGGCCATTCTTGCTGAAGCATGTTACGGAAGAAGATTACAATTTGCCTGGTGATGAAGGTAGACAATAGATATTTGTAGAAGTTCCACTTCCGAATGCTTGTAGACTGATGATTGATCATATCGCTTTCAGAACCAGCACATGCTCTTGATGCTGATACAAAACCTACCAAGGGAGAGGGAGGAGGTGATTCAGAAGGATCTGAGCCACCTTTAAATGAAGATGATGATGATGGTGATGATTTTGATGTCAATGATGAAATGTCAACAACAGACAATCTTGTAGTTGCCCAATTTGAGAAGGTAGATCTTTATCATGTTATTTTTTACTACAGAATTTTTGTGTGGGCTTGAAAACATTGGCGCTATTTGTTCTTTTGCTTAAAGTATGCATACATACATACATACATACATGTGCACACATGCACGTGCACATGCATGCACACAGACACACACACGCGTGCGCGCGCGCGCACACACACACACACACACACACACACACACACACACACACACACACACACACACACACACATTTGGTGGGATTTTTCGGTTTATTCTATTAAACAAGAATTATCTACAAAGATCTGAGGAGGGAGGGTCCTCTCCCTTTCCCATTGATGGGACTTATGGAACAACAAACAATTTATCTAATATCTAGAAGAAATACAAGGTGACCACAAAAGTCCGAGCATAAAAAACAAACATGATACTATACTGCACACATGACATGCCCCCAGTATTACATATTATGCACGATATTCTCCATCGGCACTTGTTCTTGCGACGGAAGAGCATTGATGTCTACCCTTGATT
>CM035409.1:50561035-50576035 GCA_020310875.1 Ceratopteris richardii
TCTGCAAGCCAATGGAAGAGAGATTGCAATGCTTTGAATCTTTGGGATGATTCTCCTTCCAATGGAATAGAGTTTTCATTCTCATCACATTGAGAAGAGGTCTGACTTCTCAGTGTGCTAGTACTAAGTCCTGTATCCCCAACTTCCTATCATCTGGGTGATCTTCAGATTTAGCATCACTAGGATGATCTTTACTTGACTTGAAATTTGAAGTTGAACTAGAACTAGAACTAGAACTAGAACTATTCTTGAATTTAGAGCTACTCTTATTCTTGCCTTTACCTTTGCCTTTTGCTTTTGTAGCTATGGCTAGGTCACCCATGGTCTCTTGCAAATCTAAGTTAATCCTAAATTGTTCTTCTTGTACAAACAAGTTTTGCAACTTTCGAAATGTGACCATTTTGTGAGTGATAGAGCCCGTAGTCCGCGAATTCCAAGAACTTTGTATTCAAGTGAACCTTGTCATGACTCATGATGTTCACTATCATTTGGAAATTGGTCCCCACTGGTGACATGTCTCAATTAATTTTCATATTCCTCGATTTTCCAAATTTGTGATTTTTCTCAAAGTTATGATGTTTGAATTTTCTGAATTCTTTGCTTCCTGCTATGTTTCAACTCTGGCAGTTCAAATGATGCAAACCAGGAGTGGATGGCATTTTGATTAAGGGATGTTGTGTAGAAGATTAATTACTATTCAAAATTGAAACGCAGTGATTTTATAAATAAAACATGAGAAGAGCTGTGTTCTGCAAGAAAACAAATTTAAAGAGAGAACTTCTACATGTATGTGGAGGTCTCAACAAGATGTCTTTTGATTGACATGCCTTGGTATTTCCTTGAACACAGTCTTGTATAAGGAACATGCTTGTAAGATCATTTGAGCATTTATAAATCTAGCTTTCCCCACTGAAAGCATGAAATAACCCAACAGCATTTATGAATCTAGCTTTCCCCACTGAAAGCATGAAATAACCCAACTATTCCAATCGATCAATTTACTTTTGTTAATCTGTGAATGCTTTAGCAGAATTTCTTCGCTGAGTGAGTCACAGCACATCTTGAAAACGTATTCAGGGTTTTGCTTGATTTTAGAAGAAGAATATTTGGCCTGTATGTAATAGATAATTGTTTCACCTCCATCTTGTAAGTTTATTTAGGAAATAAACCGAAATGAGCCTCTGCCTGCACTCCACACTTCACCAGCATTATAGCTGACACATCATTGGATTTTTCCGACTTTTGCATGTCAAATGTACTGCAAAATGTTTTTGTAGTCTCTAATGTGGTGTCAGGTGGTTAGGCCGTTTTTGGCTGGTAATGAGCATTTCTGTACTGCACATTGAAGAGAAAACTTGGCAAGCACCCTTTGATCAATTGGCAGCTATAGAGTTATTTTGTATCTGCTCCGTAAATTATAGGCCAGCATAGTCCATTTCATGTAGTGTCTTGAGATAGATTTAATGTGTTCAATACTGACCACCTTTTTGAGTGAATAGTTCTGCATGCTGGGAGTGCTTTGTTTTCCCCATGCACATCATTGTGTACATGTATGCACATATGAGCACACATGTTATTACTTGGATGAAGTCCTTTTTTATCTACTCCAGGTAACCAAGGTGAAAGGAAAATGGAAATGCCTTCTGAAAGATGGAATTATGCAGCTGAATAAACAAGATTATTTATTCTCAAAGGTACACATTTTTGCTTTTCTAATACCCTTGAAATGAATATTGCCAGATTCATGTTTATATTTATGATTGCGAGGAGCATAGCACAACAAGATTTTGAAAAGGAGATTTAAATCGAGATCTGAATCGTTTAAACCGTAGAGGTTTATACAATCCAAATAAAAATCGGGGTTTTTATTCATTGTGAGAGATTTTTATTTTCTGAAATATAAAGCTATGTACCAATGCATGTTTAACACCTTTTTGATATACCTGACATGAATAACATATAAAATCACCTAATATAAATTCACGTAATATAAAATAACATATGTATATTCGATGACTCAAGTCAATGAGCCATGACCATACATAACACAAATGCAATTTTTTTCCGGAAAAAACCTGAAAAGGAATCGTTCAAAATCGTTTAAAACATTTTAGCGATTTAAAAAACAATTTTTATTTTTAAATTGGTGATTCCATCAATTGGAATGGAGAACAACATTGAGATAATGTGTTTCAATTCAAACCTTGGCAATCCTTGCATTATGCCATGAGAAGGCGTATATTTACACACTCTATAACTACTTAAAAGAAGAGATGATGACTGGAGTAGAAAAGATGTGTCAGAGAATATGTCATTGGAAAGCTCTCTGAAAGAGCTTCACATTAGCCATGATGCATTCAAATTGGACTCTCGGACTGAAAGATACGTTCGTCTGAAGATAGGTGTTAGACAATTTGGCTGCTAGTAGAGAGTGCAAGCCTCTTTGAGGTACTGTTTTACTTCTTGTTAGTCATTGCTAGATATCAAAATGATGTCAATCACTTGTAAAAAGCTTCAAACAACTTAAAAAAAATGATGATGGAATGCGATTTGGAGTTCTAGATTACTCGATATGGTCTCGCGAATGAGTACTTACTCGTCTATTCCTCACCAGAGTTTGCAGATTTGAACAGGGATTGCTTTCCTTCTGCAAATTCGAAAATCCTTGCATCTTTGGATTTTAGAAAGCTCTTGGCAAGAGCTTTGTTTGAAGTCAAGAATCATGCAAATCTGATGTCCAAGCACAAAGGAGTGGTCTTCAGAATGTATATACGTCACCGGAGATGGCCATTGTAGAGAGACTTTTTTGCAATCCAATCAAGGGTGTTGACTTCTCCACATCTTCGATCATCTTGACTTAGTGATGCCTCAAGGTAGACCTTGCCCAATATGTTACATGCACATAGAATTCTTCCTCGAAATCTCTGTTAAGTCCCATATTTCAACTATCCAAAATTGAGGTTTGTAAGAATTTTATTTCTTTTTAAACCTGGAAGTTATGTAGGTACGGAGGGAATGATCCCGCTCTCTCTCCCAGACAGAGAATTGTGGAGTCTTCTCCACGTAGCCACCAAATCATCCCATCATAGAGGCGCTTGATAATCGAGAAGTTTGTAAGAAAAAGGTGCAAGTGCTTCTTGCCTTACCTCAAGGGAAGGAGAGACGGAAGCTCTCACAAGGGTGCACAGAGCCTATGGGTGAACCTTACTCTTTGTGGTGTGAATGCCTTTGTGCCTTCCTCCCTCCTTAAGCAGCTGTAGTGCGCGAATATGGTGCTGAAGGCTCTGATATCAGTGTTAGGTCATGGTGGCCTCCTCCTGGCATATGCTATGCGCAGAACCCAAGGATGACGATGATGAGACACAATCCGTTATCACATGATAGTCCTACCTCATCGCAGGGAGATGCATGCTCTGGACCACCCAACCATGTGAGTAAACACACACACCACCCCCACACACACACACCACCACCCATCCCCCCCCCCCCCCCCCCCCCAAAAAAAAAAAAAAAAAAAAAAAAAACCAACAAAAAAGAAAACGACAAGAAAAAGAAACCCTCAAAAACCTTCTTCCCTCCGTTCCCAGGGATCTATGTACATAGGAAGCCTAGTTTCTACAAGGCAACTCCTAGTAGCATAGATACAATTAAATCCATAAGTGGCTCTACCTATACACTTGTGGGTGGTGCGACTTCATGAATGCTCCAAACTTCAGAGGATAGTGGCACTGTCTTTTACAGGGGCTTGTATTCATCAACAGTCTTCCAAGGAATCCATATGGTTGAAACATCTATCCAATGAGTTTTCTTTGCCTGAAAAGGCACCTATTCCTGGTTGTGATAGCGGAAGTGCCACATGTTTAGCTAAGAGTGCCATGTTTCATGCATGGACAAAATATATTGATGTGCAGTATCACTTCATCAGGGAGGTGCTAGAATCAAGGTCAATACGTTGCAGAATTTGGCAAATCCTCTCACTAAGCCCTTTAGAGGCACAACATCAGCTATGCATACAGATGGAGGGAGTTATACAGCCCAAAGGAACCTCCTTGGCAAGTGGGAGATTGTTGGGTATAAAGATTCCATGTGGTGGACTCCTGAACATTTATAGCTTTACAGATGATAGCTCTCACCAAGCACTGCACACTATTGTATATTTTGCTCCACATATGAGGCTTGTATATATATGTGTGTGTGTGTGTGTGTGTGTATATATATATATATACATATACACACACACACACACACACACACGCGCACGCGCACGCGCACGCGCACGCGCACGCGCCCGCCCCCGCGCACGCGCACGCGCCCGCGCCCGCCCCCGCCCCCGCGCCCGCCCCCGCCCCCGCCCGCGCCCGCCCGCGCCCGCCCACACACACACACACACACACACACACACACACACACACACTTCTCTCTTTCTCGGGGTGGGTCATTGGACATTTTCACACATGTCCAATTATTATAAAACTTGTCCTGCAAACTCATTGTAAACAAGGGACTTCTACAGAAATGATTCCTCTCCCTTATCAAAAGTTGCATTACTCCCATCTTTTTCTCTCTATCAAATTCTAGTGTCCTAATTGATTTTTGCACTATTGAGCAACTTGTCATAGCTTCTTGAAGTTCTCACCTTGCTCTCTCAAGGGAGGCTACTAGGACTTCAACAAACTTGCTGCAGTAGCTTTGGACACTGCAAAACAATAGTCATGATTGTAGTGATGGAAACTTTTCTCAGTGTTGAAATTGTATGAATATGTGTTATGGCTGACTTTTCAAGGAACATCTGGAAGTGACAGAAACACGGTTCACAAAGCTTCCTACGAGTTTATGCTAGTCGTACAGTCGTACTTATGTGTGTGCGTGTAGTGGGAACTTGGAAGTGTGTGAGGGAGAGGGAACATGTATTCTTTGTTAGCTCTATGCTCACTAGTGGACACTTTTCTGTGGGGATGTCAGTGTGTTTGGTTAAAATTACATATAATGGAGTTGATGGCTAAAACTAAATATAATTGGAGTTGATTCAGGATGGCGATAAAATCTTGTGGCTGACTACCATGAGCTCATAATTGCAATTTCCTTTTAGGGGCGAAATTGGGGTCCGCTGGATTGATCTTAGCTCATAAATTGATGGCTAAAACTAAATATAATTGGAGCCGATTCAAGATGGCAATAAAATCTTGTGGCTGACTACCATGAGTGCATACTTGCAATTTTCTTTCTAGGGGTGAAATTGGGGTCTGCTGGATTGATCTTAGCATACATTAAAATTGTAAGAACATTCGTGTCAGAATATAAATGTCTTGTAGGCAAGCTAAGCAATTTACTTAGCATTTATGAGCAGGCGCACCATGGGCATGGTTAGCATTGCCAATAAATGAACATTGGTCTAAATGGAATTCTGGAGAAAAGCTCTCTCTTTCTCTCTCTCTCTCTCTCTCTCTCTCTCTCTCACTCACACACACACACACACACACACACACACACACACACACACACACACACACACACACACACACACACACACACACACACACACACACACACACACACACACACACACACACACACTCACTCTCACATGCGCATGCACGCGCCGCGCACACACTGTGCGCGCGCGCGCACGCGCGCACGCACACACACACACACACACACACACACACACACACACACACACACACACACACACACACACACACACACACACACACACACACTCTTTTGCGCGCGTGCGGGGGCATGCTGACAAACTATTTAAAAGGCTTTCAGCAAACCAGGAAATGTAACAAAATCTTGCATAGGATAAAGCTTTTTTCAGAGGTCATATAATATTTTCTCATTGATCCCTTCAGAGCATAGCTTATCTTTTCTTTTTTGATTATAAAGAAGATAAGCATGAATCATGATACGGAATACATGCACACATCCGAATGCGTGTCTAGTTCTTGCATGTTTGGTAAGCGCATGTGCATTCTGCTCTGCAAATGTTATTGATTATGCATGTTATTTGCATCTGCTCTGCAACTGTTATTGACTATTCTTTGATTTAACAGGCAAATGGAGAGTTCGACTTTTTCTGAGCAGAACAGAGTAATTGTCTCATCTTAACATATTTCTAGAAAGCGTTCATGGGGCTTTGCTTTCATATGGCAGGATTCCTAGCAAGGAAGAAAGAAATGTGTGTGTGTTTGCCTGCACATGGTACAAAAATTCGAGCATGTGATGGTTTTAACCTTCAAAAGCCATCACATTCATCCTCATAAATAATGCTTATCATGAGTAGAAATATTCAATCTGTTGTACAGACGAAAGAAAGATGGGATGAGAGATAGAGGGCCACAGCAAGTCTAACGAAGGGCAGGAGTTAGCTTGCACTTTAGAGCTGCATGCTATCTATCCTCCTTTATGTATGTAGCTCCATTAAATTACAGTCATTTCTCTCTCTCTCTCTCTCTCTCTCTCTCTCTCTCTCTCCCCCCCCCCCCCCCCCCCCCCCCCCCCCCCCCTTCCCCCCTTTTCCCGCTTCCCCCCCTTTTTTTCTCCCTTTTTCTGTTTCTCCGTCTCTATGTGCACATACATACGACTGTATGGGTGCACATGCACACACATAGAGATAGAGACAGAGAGAGAGAGGAGAGGGAAATGTGTGGTTTTATTGATGTCTCAAGAGGGCCAAAATAACCAATGAAACCAAAAAGTTACATCGTGGTTGATTTGTTACAAAGTCTAAGTTGGAGGAAAAAGATACAGCATAATACTTGAAGTAAAAGTGCAAGGAGCAATAAAAGATGGGATGGGCCTAAAACAATGAGAAGGCCACAAATCTAGGTATCTTCTGCTATCAGATGACAAAAATGGCTGAATAAAAGGCTACAAAGAGATGTGTGTATCTAGAAGGGGATGATAGCGAAAATAACTTTTCCTCATCTTCCAAGTGCTCTGCATCAGTTGCTGACAAATTTATTGTCCATAGTGTGTATGATCACTGGACCAAATCTTGGACTGGAATCTTCATTCGCATCATCTCGCCTTCTGTATGTGAGGGCACTTAGTCATAGTGCGTCACATAATCAAGCAACATGCCTTACTGTGGGAAACATGTTCTGCCCTTCAATAGTTGTGCATGTGACCTTCCGATGATGGCTGGCCTAAAGAATCTTTAACCTGAATTATTCTATTTGAATTACTCATGGGGCTCTGTAACTTAATCAACAATACACTGGAACATCCTTTTTGTCCTGATCTCATGATTTTAGATAATGGTCCAGAGCCTCTCTTCATACGCAATAAATATGGCCACATCTCTCATAACATACTGGGCAATGACGTATGCAATGAATCTGCCTCAGGTTTATCTACCATGTTCTGGCTTTTCAGGTACTAATGGAATTTGTGGGATAGGTATGTTTCCATGGGATCCTTATGTATTGATGTAACTCAGGACTGTCACAAAAATTTGTGGTGAGTTGAAGATCCTGCCAGTAAAAAGCCATCTTTGTGGCCCCATTCATGTATTAGTTCTATCCATGCTTGTGTGGTGTGAAGCTGAACCCTATGTTGGTGAATAAAGTGTTGTCTGGTTAAGTGTAAGTGATAATGCCTCCAAGGAGCATTGGAAGGGGTTTTATCTGTCCATGGTGGAACCATGCGAGTAGAACCATGATATTACCTGTCCATATCAACATGCTATCTTTATGCAATCATATCTTTACCATGCGAAGTCCCATAAGCTATGAATAAATGAAATTAATCTAGGAAGTGCCTCCACCCCTAGGGACAATAGCTACCTCTTGGATAATCTCATGCCATATGACTGGTCTCTCTATGCATCCATTTGTACTATGTGATCCTCTATGATGCTCCATTTCAGGGAGGAATGACAACTATGATTCAAATAACGGAGTGGAGAATGAATTTGGAAGGGATGAGGAAGAGTAGATGAAACCATGCAAAAAGAAAACATAAAAGTACGCAAGGGGCACCCTATTACAGGAATAACTTGTGAGACTAATTGAATATGAAAAAAAGGTTTGGAGGGTTGACAAAAATGACAAGGGGCCATGAGAATTTGATCACAAAGGATTGAGATGGAAAGGCCTAGACTATGATTTGCAAAAGGTGAGTCTCGCTTTAGAGATGCTAGCGACGAGTGAAAAGCAACATCACCAGATAGGTGCTTGGTTTTGGTTTTAAAAAACTCTCTAAGCACCAAGCTAGAGAAGAAGAAAGAGGAGGTGATGGGGCAACAATAACAGCAAGAGGAGGAAAAGCAAGAGGGGAAAGAGCAAAAGGAAAAGGAGGAGAAGGTGTCATACTTGCATGGAAAGGGAAATCATAGAAAACAACATTACCCAAATAACTTGTAAGATTGTACTCAAAGTCGAGAAAAGGGTTTAGAGAAATAGCAACATGAGGAGGAAAAGCAAGAGGGGGAAAAGGAGCAAAAGGAAGAGGAGGAGAAGGTATCATACTTGCATGCAAATGGAAATTATAGAAATACATAAGGGACACAATATTACCCAAATAACTTGTAAGATTGCATTCAACGTCGAAGAAAGGGTTTAGAGGGCTGATTGCTGTGATAAGGGGCCATGAGACCATTTAGTCAGAAAACGAGATCGAGGGGGTAAATATGATTTAGGAGAAGCAATGGAAAGTCAAAGTCAAGGCACTCGCTAGAAATTCCAGCCACAACCATTAAAAGGAACACTACACAAATGTAGTTACGTAGATTAAGTTACACAAAATAAACTCTTCAAGCACCTACAAGAGGTGGAGAAGCAATAATGCTGCTCTCTTGTCCCTTTTATTCCTTTCTTTATATGCCCTTCTTTTCTCATGGGTAGGATGATCACCAACTTCAAGCATTGGGTTGGTTCCGTTTACCAATCTCCACAAGCCTTTTCTTAGGAGGGAGCTTGGGACTTGTATATCTAAGTTCTCTATTTGGGTGTTGAACTTTGCCATCTTCTTTGTCAAAGATCTTTTTTCTTTTCCTAACCCCATTCTTCGAGGTGTTTGTGATAGCGAACGATGAGTTTTTTAACCTTTGAAATAGTTTTCCTTTGAAATAGACTTTTTCATTGCCTCTCTTCAATTCAAAATGTATATCGCCCTTGATATATGTGCCTCTTCTTTGCTCTTGAGTATTTGTTCTAATGGTGTTCTTGGTCTTTGTCCCAATGTGTATTGATGTCGACTTTGCTCTGATACCATTGTTGGGAGTGAAAGAAATGAACTCTTGATGCAAGTAGAAGGTGATGTGGCTTTCACAGGCTATGTAGATAAACCTTTGCATACTTATCCTCACCTTCATTAGACTTAATGCAAAGAATCTTAATGAATTTTGAAAAGCATATATGACACTCATGAATCTTAGACACAAGTGATCCCACTCAAAATGCTCTCTTTAATGCAAAGAATCAATGCCACCGAGAACTTCCTAACTAGCTCTCTATGTAAAATTGAGTGTGATCACACTTCACTAAAATGAACTTTTCTCTTGGAAAACTTAGAGAAAAACCTCAGACTTGAACCAATTTAGAGTACTATATCATGAATTTAAAACAAAAAAAACCAATACAAATGGATGTATGATAACTTAGGACTAGACAAGGTAGTCATTGTTCGACTCACTAGCAAGATATATTGAATCAAACTCTGGAGGCAAGCAAACATGGGGCTTCCTTCTTGAATTGGTACAATAGAAATACACACTAAGTGAAATGCATGCGGGGAACCATCCACCCTAACTCATGTAGGTGGCTTTACTCATGTGACAAGTGCATCCCAAATTTAGGAGATAGTTGACCAATCAACCCTCACCTAAACATGAAGTGATGATAAATAGGATTTGAATTTGATTTTCTAATGGAACTCATACCTTTGTCCTTTTATTTGATTTGTCGATTTTCTAATGGAACTCATACCTTTGTTCTTTGATTTGATTTGTCGAGCTCCAAGAATGCGTGAACAAGTTGGAGCTTGACTTTCAAGAGTGCCAAGGAGTGCAATATTGAGAATTGGAAGATCCTTGGTAAATTTAAAAGAGATGATAATTTTCAAGTGCTTTTGGAATTCCATGGACAAGAAAATTGCACATCTCTACGTATGATCTTCCCATAATGTACGATCCTTGTGATAAGGGAGATGCAAAAATAAAAGCTTTTGAGAGGGCCTAATCGAAGGTTGAAGTTCGTGGAGTTAATATTTTTTTTTAAACTTTGATTCTGAAAGGCTTACAAGTTGGGAGGAAAAAATGGAAGAGAACATTCGATTGTTGGATTCAAGGCAAGAAGTTTCCTTAAGTTTCTATGGGGAGGCCCATATACAAATCTCTAGGAGAAGGGGATTGAAAACATAATCAATGAAAAAACTCTGCATAGTGACATCAAAGACCATGAGAATGATAGTAGAGTAAGGAATATGAAACCATACATATGGGAAGCCTTAGATGGAGTGTTCCCTTATATTGAGAATGAGAAATGGAAGGGAAATTTTATTTTAGCTGTAAAAAGATCTTGAAAGTTAAAAAAATACTATTAGAAGCTTGAGATGAGAGAATTTTACATATTACGAGACAATATTTATTAATTTATAGTGAACTCCCTCTATTTTCTAACTCTTTCTTTCACTTTGAACCTCTTGAGCTAAACAGAGACTAGGCGCGTTAAATTGGAAGGATAATAGTTTGGGTGCCCTCCATCTTGATGCATCAGATGTGCAAAATTGGAAGGAGAAAAGTTTGGGTGCCATCCATTTTAATGCATCAATTGTCACCTTAGAAGGAAGATTTCTTGTGCTAGTTTTGTGTCATTATCTCTTCCTTTCACATACTTCATCGACATGTATACTTCATTCATATTTCTCTATAGACCTATCCATCATCTATCTATCTATATACCTATCGATCTACTTAAGTTCATATCTATCTATCTATCTATCTATCAATCTATCAATCTATGTATCTATCTTTCTATCTACCTACCTGCCTATCTACCTACCTACCGACCTACCTAGCGACCTACCGATCGATCTACCGATCGATCTATCTATCTATCTATCTATCTATCTATCTATCTATCTATCTATCTATCTATCTATCTATCTATCTGTCTGCTTGCCTGTCTTTCTCTCTCTTTGTCTATTGGTCCATCTGTTCGTTCGTCCATTCCTCCGTCCATATTTCCATCCATCTATCGATCTATCAATCGATCAATCAATAATTCAATGAATCAATCAATCAATCAAACTATCTATCTACTTATATATCAACCAATCAATCAATCTATTTATCTCTCTATCTATTCATCTATGTATGTATGTACGTACATATGTATGTATATATGTATGTATGTATGTATGTATGTATGTATGTATGTATGTATGTATGCATGTATACATGCATGTCTGTTTGTATGCACATGTATGTATGCATGTATGTATGTATGTATGTAGGTATGTACATATGTATGCTTGCATGTATGTATGTATGCACACACGTATGAAAGTTTGTGTGTGTGTGTGTGTGTGTGTCTCTCTCTCTCTCTCTCTCTCTATATATATATATATATATATATATATATATATATATATATATATATATATATATATATATATATATATATATATATATATATATATATGTATATGTATATGTATACATACATACATACATACATACATACATACATACAGAGAGAGAGAGAGGAAGAAAGAAAGAAGAAAGAAAGAAGAAAGAAAGAAAGAAAGTGTTTTTACGTCTATTAGGAGGCTGAACTCGGCCTATGAGACAAATCGATGTACATGGGTGTATCTTCTGTCAATCAGAAAAGAAAAAAGTTGATTGAAAAGAAAAAAGTGCTAATAAAACTGGTAAAGCTGATATAGATCTCCGTAGTATGCATGTGGAGATACCCATGGAAGTGGGAGGTGTATGGATTGCGAGATCTATGATAATCTATGTGTAGAAGGATAGTACAACAAGCATGAAAATGCATCTAAAATGACTAACTAGCTCCATCCTGTGCTAGTGGGCGGGTGTAAGATTTGATACATAGGTGGAGGTGGAGCCAAGGCCACCCTTATGGCTGCAGCGGGATCAGCCATCATCCGAGATCATCTCTCCTCCATGGCACGATGGTCATGTGACATGGGCCTGGATCTCTGCAATCTGGTGTCAGTGAAGTCTTGGGGCCCAATATCCTACAACATGGGGTCTTCTCGTAGTTCGAGAGGTCTGATCCTGCTGAAGAGTCACCCCTCTCGGTGTGTGAGCTGAGGGGGCGAGAGCTGCTGCACATCGTGAAGTCAGTGAGCCGACTCTGTCTTCCTCTTGTATGGGATGCTACAGTAGGCTGGAGAAGGGATTCTCTGTGACTTTGTATCTCTAGTAAGAATCGCCCGAGCAATCGCTGGTCTCTAGAGTCCATGATCTCTCGGAGGGTGGGATGCCCTATAAAGAGTCTCGTTTCTGCCTTTGATGTCATCATATGCACTACATCTGCATATAAAGTGCTCATCATCCTCCGTCTCTACTATGCATACCTTGCATATCCGTTGCTCGCTGGGAATGTCTGCGGCTCTGCCCATATCAATCTCTAGTCGGTGTGATGAGACTCTCAACTGACCAATCGCTACCCTCAAGCTATGAGGCATGTAAGTATCCATGTAGCTTGGTTGTTGGATAAAATCGTCCTCTAGTATGTCCAAGAACTGGTCTTACTAATGTAGAGCTTCCAGAGATCCTATATGAGAACAACATTCCTCTCACGACGAGAAAGGTGAATGTGGGGTGAGTCTGGGTCATACTGAAAAGGAGGCAATCTCTCCATATCAAAAGTGTGTGTGTGTGTGTGTGTGTGTGTGAGAGAGAGAGAGAGAGAGAGAGAGAGAGAGAGAGAGAGAGAGAGAGAGAGAGAGAGAGAGAGAGAGAGAGAGAGAGAGAGAGAGAGAGAGAGAGAGAGAGAGAGAGAGAGAGAGAGAGAGAGAGAGAGAGAGAGAGAGAGAGATGCATGCATGATGTATGCATGTATGTATGTATGTATGTATATGTGCACCTATGTACATACATATGTATGTATGCATCTATCTATCTATCTATCTACCTATCTATCTATCTATCTATCTATGTATCTATGTATCTATCTATCTATCTATCTATCTATCAGATAATCTATCTATCTATCTATCTATCTATCTATCTATCTATCTATCTATCTATCTATCTATCTATCTATCTATCTATCTATCTATCTATCTATCTATCTACCTATCTATCTTTTTATCTATCTATCTATCTGTCTGCCTGTCTGCTATCTCTTTGTATGTTTGTTTGTTTATCTGTCCGTCTGTGCGACTGTGTGTCTGTCTATCTATCTATGTATCTACCTACCTACCTACCTACCTACCTACCTACCTACCTACCTACCTACCTACCTACCTACCTACCTACCTACCTATCGATCTATCGACCTATCGATCTATCGATCTATCGATCTATCGATCTGTCTGTCTATCGATCTGTCTGTCTGTCTCTCTATCTATCTATCTATCTATCTATCTATCTATCTATCTATCTATCTATCTATCTATCTATCTATCTATCTATCTATCTATGCATCTATCTATCCATCCATCCATCTATCCATCCATCCATCGACCAATCCATCCATCCATCCATGTATGCATGCATGCATGTATGTATGTATGTATGTATGTATGTATGTATGCATGTATGTATGTATGTATTTATGTATGTATGTATGTATGTATGTATCAATCTATTGATATATGGATCTATCTATCTATCCATCCATCTATTGATCCATCCACATCCATCCATCCATCCATGCATCCACCCATCCATCTATCTATCTATCTATCTATCTATCTATCTATCTATCTATCTATCTATCTATCTATCCATCTATCCATCTATCCATCTATTTGTCTTTCTGTGTGTCTGTTTGTCTGTCTATCTGTCTATCTATCTATCTATCTATCTATCTATCTATCTATCTATCTATCTATCTATCCATCTATCTACTTATCCATCTATCTATCTATCTATCTATCTATCTATCTATCTATCTATCTATCTATCTATCTATCTATCTATCTATCAATCTAGCTATCAATCCATCAATATATCAATCTATCTATCAATCTATCAATCTATAAATCAATCAATATTTCTATTTATCTCTCTATCTATCTGTCTATCTTTTTGTCTATATCTATCTATTATTCATTGAGTTTATCCATCTATAAACCTATTTGTCTATCTTTCTCTTTATCTATCTATCTATCTATCTATCTATCTATCTATCTATCTATCTATCCATCTCTCCATCTCTCCATCTCTCTATCTCTCTATCTCTATCTATCTATCTATCTATCTACCTACCTACCTACCTACCTACCTACCTACCTACCCACC
Source organism: Ceratopteris richardii (assembly GCA_020310875.1). NCBI lineage: Eukaryota > Viridiplantae > Streptophyta > Polypodiopsida > Polypodiales > Pteridaceae > Ceratopteris > Ceratopteris richardii. The sequence goes on from CM035409.1 coordinate 50,575,479, forward strand.
TACCTACTACCTACCTACCTACCTACCTAACGTACCTACCTATCTGTTGTTAGGGGAGCACTAGATTATGCTCTCTGACTACAATAGACAAGATTTCGGAAATACACTTCTGATTACAAGATCACCCACGAAGGGGAAATGATACAAGAATACGTGACTGATACAAGATGTCCCACAACCCGGGACTGATAGGTATGAATAACTCAACTAGAGATGATACAAGAGATCCCACAACCCGGGATCGTAAGTATGAGACAAGATGTCTGGATTACAAGAACTCCCTTCTGGGAGATGAACTGGATACACAGAAGAACTCGACAGGATCTCGTACTGCGAGATTACAAGGGGACAAGATAGTATGTCCAAGAACTAGACTAGAACAAGGAACAAGACAAGAACTAGAACTGGAACTTGAAGAGTACTTACTTGGCGGTCACGACTCCTTGAGCTCCCAAGACTGGTATTGGAAAGACTGATTATGAATGTGGCCAACCTCTCTTTATATAGGTTTTCAAGGGCGGTTCCCAAGGGCGGGTGCGACTTGATGATGTCATCAT